>JAJPUD010006113.1:71640-138577 GCA_023553655.1 Myrmecobius fasciatus | reverse complement strand
TATGATGATCAATTTTGATGTTCATGGCTCTCTTCAACAATGAGGTGACTTAAATCAGTTCCTATTGTTCAGTGATGAAGAAAGCCATCTAAACCCAGGGAGAGGCGAGTGGGGACCACAACATAGCATTTTCATGCTTTCTGTTGACATTTGCTTGCATTTTCTTTTCCTTCTCAGGTTTTTTTTTTCTTTCTAGATCTGATTTTTCTTGTGCATCAAGATAACTGTATAAATTTGTATACAAATATTGGATTTATCATGTATTTTAACATATATTGCACTACCTGCCATCTAGGAGAAGGGGTGGGGGAAGGAGGGAAAAATTTGAAACAGAAAGTTTTGCAAAGTTCAATGTTGAAAAATCACCCATGTATTATCAATATGTATTATCAATAAAAAGCTTAAATAAAAAATTAACATTTAAAAAATTTTAAAAAAGAAACGATCAGCAGGATGATTTTGGAGAGACTTACATGAACTGATGCTAAGAGAAGTGAGCAGGACCAGGAAATCATTGTACACGACAACATCAATATTATACGATGATCAATTCTGATGGACATGACACTTCAACAATGAGATGATTGATGCCAGTTTTAATGATCTTGTGATGAAGAGAGCCATCTGCACCCAGAGAGAGGACTGTGGGAACTGAGGGTGGATGACAATATAGCATTCTCACTCTTTGTTGTTGTTTGCGTGCTTTTTGTTTTCTTTCGGATCTGATTTTTCTTGTGCAGCATGATATTGGTGGAAATATATATAGAGAGAAATTGCACATGTTTAACATACACTGGATCAGTTGCCGACTGGGAGAGGAAAAAAATTAGAATACAGGGTTTTGTAGGGGTGAATGTCAAAAATTATCCATGTATATATTTTGAAAAGAAAAAGCTATAATTAAAAAAAAAAGTTCTTGGACTCCAGATGCAGAACTCCTCTCTCTAGAATCACAAAAGAACAGACTAGTGAGGTGGAATGAAATGAGGGGAGTAATAAGTACTCCCTAGAAATCCTCTCCTTCACCCAGGCTCTTAAGAGGAGGGAATCGGATTCCCAAGGCTACCTGAAGCCAACATCCCATTGAGTAATTGTAAGCATTCTTGAGTTGTGAGAATCCATAAAGTCCCCCTGAAGGTAACCTGGTCTAGAGAGAGATTCGAGTCTCATGGACACTTGAACAGGTACCCCAGGCCTGCAGAAGGGGAAATAATACAGGTAACAAAGTACAAAAGCAAGACGCCTTCATTTTTACATCATTCCCTGGGAAAATTCCAAATTGTATTCTTCAGGAGATTAATGTTCATATGTAACATGTTAACTCAGAACTAGAATGGCTTCATCAAGAACAGGGTGAATGCTGAATCTCTTATTTACTGTCTCTGTGACTTTGGATAAATCATCCCATTTCTCTGGGTCTTGGTGACTTCATCCACACAATGAGGTCATCGGCCTGGATGGCTTCTAAGGTCCCTTCCATCTCTAATAGCAGCTCACAGCAACTTTCCTGTGCAGAGCCCCAAGGAACTTTGTTTCACAACCAACGCCAAGAATTGAGTGAGTCAAAAGCTATGACAAGTACCAGGGTATCCCAAAGAAGTGGTGTCCAACTCATAGAAACAGGGTCCCCAAACTGTACGTGAAGATCCCTGCAGCTACATATTGACTTAGAAAACTATGTATTAACATTATCTTTGTTCTTCTATTGTGTTTGTTAAATATTTCCCAATTACATTTTAATCTGGTTGAGGCTGCATTTTAGAGTGTCAAGTTTTGATATGTTTGCCCTCCAGCCTCCTTTAACTAAAGCCAGGAGAGGTAACCTAAATTTCTATAGTGGCAAAACCATCTGTGGGTTAACTGCAGGCATCCAGATTCAGATCTCTATAGTATGGTGGCCCAGGCCTTGGACAGACAGCAGTCCCCAAGTCCAGTAGGATGTGGGACGTGGACTTCAGCCCAGAGTTTCTGCCTTTGGGAAGGGCGGGGTGCAGAGAATGAGTAATTGTTCATTCCAGTGTTCCATGCAGGTAATGATTCTACTTTTATTACCTTTTATCTAATCCAATTAAACACTTTATAAATTAATGACCTTGGGAGAGTTAAAATCAATGAGGCACCGGGCCAGGGATATAATGAAGGGGAGTGGCTAAGGAGGTGGCAGCAATGAGCCCTTCCAGTGATCTAACTGGTGGAAATACAGCTATGCCCCTAGATACAGATGATAGATCAACAGTGCCCTGCTATGTGGGAGGAGAGAGAGCTAAGGGGCTCCCAGTACCCCAAATCGTGACCGAGAAATAGGCAACCTGTAGAGCATAAAGAGCCAGATTCCTGCTCCACTTAGGCAGCAGACAAAACTCATTACCTCTGTCAGATGTCTTATGAGTAGGGGTGAAACCAATGAGCAGTAAGTGGTCTTTAAGTGGAATAAGGATAGGCACTGTGTGGCCACTGTATGGTAAAGAAATCACTCATTTAAGTTGGAGTTGAACTGGAGCGCCTCACAAATCCCTTTTGATAGATGCTGCTACTGGGGCAGCTAGGTGGCGCAGTGGATAGAGCACCAGCCCTGAAGTCAGGAGGACCTGAGTTCAAATCTGATCTCAGACACTTAACATTCCCTAGCTGTGTGACCCTGGGCAAGTCACTTAACCCCAATTGCCTCAGCAAAAAAAAAAAAGAAACGATAGATGCTGCTACTGTGTAATGGGTAAAAACCCTCATTGGTAAAGGATATACTTTGTTATTTATCAGACTGAAAAATGACATCAGTTGTCTTTGCATCAAATTTCTGTTAAGGGTCACAGATCTAAGATACACAGGGAACACAAGTTTAAGAGCAAGCACCATTTTCCAATGGGGGAGTGGGAAAAAATATAAATAGTTCAATACTATGTACTTCTGCTTTTGAATAGCCATGTCTAATTTTCCTTCAAATCACTAAGAGAAATTCAAACCAAAATCAGTAACGAGGTCTCACCTCATCCCCACTGCGCACCACAAACTATAGATACACATGTTAACAACCATAGATTTGGAGTTTTAAGGATCAAAAAGAGAAGGGGAGGGGAGGAAGAAACCAGGTTGAAGGACAACCAAGAAAAATTAACAATGGATATAATCAAAAAGAAGCTGCTCTTGCCATGAACAAGCTTATGCCAGCAAAACTGAGATTTCAAAAGAAGTACATTACCGTCAGAGAGACAGAATAGCAGGCAACAAAAAGGAAGATCTTAATGCCATCACCATCAAAAAGAAAAAAAAATATTTAGCAAGCTGTAAGTCATTTTTACTGACAAATAGCCCTGGCTCCCCTGGATTTACAAGTGAATGCTACCAAATATTCAAGTAGCAATTAATACTTATTATGAAAACCTATTCAATGGAAAAAGAAAGCCTTGTAGCCAGCACCTTGTGAGAGAGACAAAAGGTTGGCCTGATACCCGCCCAAGAAAGATAAAGCAGAGGAAAAGCTTCAGACCAATCTCACTAATTATTTTTGATGCGAAAATGTTTCAATAGTATTAAACCAAAACACTGTATAGTAACATAGTGAAAGAATTATTCACTCTGAGTAGGCTGCTTTTATCCCAAGAAGAGCTCAACATTAGGGGGGGGAAACCCCACGTGATTACATCAATGAACAGAAAAGGCTTTTGACAAAAATATTTGTGTTAAAGCTCACATGGAAATGAGGGCCACTAACAGCGACAATTGACGTACCCGTTTTAATTTCTTCCGTTGGCATCAAAATGCCTCTCCAAATGGATGATTATGTACAAACTCAAGTGTTTGCACCAGGGAGGGCAAAATCTGACCCAAAACACAAAGCTGAATATCCTTTATGGCTCAAGATGGAAATGGGCTCCCTGGGGCCTCCAAATTTGCATCCACAAAATATCTATTTGCTACCTAGGCTTAAAGACCTCAGCTTTGGGATCTGAGCACACTAACTGGTTAAAGGGACTGGACTCTTCCTTTATTGATTCAAATTTGGCTAAAAGGTGAGGGAGAGTGGAAGATGTGAAAGGGCTCATCTACATTAAGAGGTGCTATGGAGCTGTCCTGTTGGGAAACTCTGCTATACTATTATTACTGGGACAAGATGTGGTGGAAAAAGGGTTTCTCCTCCATCCTTTGGAGATGAAGACAAAATACTTTTTGGAGACATCGTTCATGAGTCACATGCCAATTATCTAGCTGGTGGGTTACTGTTTGAAATAAGAAATCAAAAGCCTTAGAGCAAAGGTCATGGACATTGTGACAGTCGGGTAAAAGCTCCAAAACTCTTCTCAAAATAATGTGTACCGCCCTACATTCAAGTGGAAGGAAATGCTAAGTTTCAGTTAGACACTAGTGAAAATACAGGGTCTTTTCTCATCCAACTTTATGAACCTCCTGCAATCTATTCATGGACCCCGAGTTAAAAATACCTGCATTGTTGTTGGTGGAGCTGTGAACGGATACAGCTATTCTGGAGAACAATTTGGAGCTATGCTCAAAAAGTTATCAATCTGTGCATACCCTTTGACCCAGCAGCATTTCTATTGGGCTTATATCCCAAAGAAATCATAAAGAAAGGAAAAGGCCCCACATGTGCAAGAATGTTTGTGGCAGCTCTTTTTGTAGTGGTAGAAACTGGAAATTGAATAGATGCCCTTCAATTGGAGAGTGGCTGAATAAATTATGGTATATGAATATTATGGAATGTTATTGTTCTGTAAGAAATGACCAGCAAGATGATTTCAGAGAGGCCTGGAGAGACTTACATGAACTGATGCTGAGTGAAATGAGCAGAACCAGGAGATCATTATACACGGCAACAACAGTACTATATGACGATCAATTCTGATGGACATGGCTCTCTTCAACAATGAAATGCTTCAAACCAGTTCCAATTGTTCAGTGAAGAAAGCCATATACACCCAGAGAGAGGGATGCGAAATGTGGACCACAACATAACATTCTCATACTCCTTGATTGATGTTTGCTTACATTGTGTTTCCTTTATCTGATATATCGTTTGTGTAGACAAGATTTTTCTTGCACAACAATGACAAGTTTGGAAATATGTATACATATATTCGATTTGCCAATATTTTAACATAACTAACATGTAGTGGATATCCTGCCATCTAGGGGAGGGGTGGGGAAGTTGGGGGGAAAATTTGTAACGGAAAGCTATGTAAGGGTTATTGTTGAAGAATTACCCACACATATGTTATGCAAATAAAATTAAATTAAAAAAAATACCTGCATTGGAGGCATGTGGGTGTCTCACTCCACTCTTTAGGGTGCTAGCTAGGACACAGAGATTCAAGCCTTACTTCTTCATCTGGCACCTTATATGTGTGTATGTATGTGTGCATGTAACTAATTTGTATTCTCAAATGAAGAGAAAGAATACTCGCAGCTACCAATTTTAAGAAGCAATACCATAACCATACATGGATATTTATGGAAGCCATGGCAGAAGGGAAAGTTCACTTGGCCCTCCAATACAATCAAAAGTATATAACTAAAAAGGGTGGAGCCAGAAATGAGAGGCATTAACATCTGCTGAAAGGGAACAAGCCTCTATTTGCTGAGAACTTCTTTAGAAAACCTGAGAGACTTAGCAAATAAACTCATTGAGGCAACAACTTTGGTCGGGTAGGACAAAAACCACAAATCCCCCCCCCCAAAACCTAGCATTTCCAAATGTCATTATCAACATCCAACAACTGCAGAAACGGGTTCCATTTAAGTTACCCGCCCAATGTGTGTGTGACCTACCCAGGACATCAGGTAATATAAAAGTGCAATGTGACAAAAATCCAAGTTCCTATTAAATTGTCCAGAGAATCATTGTTCATGATTTGGTTGTGCTAGCTATATATCCTGTGTTGAGTTCTCGTTGGGGTGATTTGATAGAATTACATCAAATTTAAGTTCAACTGGATGAAGAGAAGGTCTAGAATGACAAGAGATGTGAATAACCCTTAGGGATTATGGTGGTACAGCATCACTACATCTTTTTTTTTTGCTTTTTGCTAAGGCAATTGGGGTTAAGTGACTTGCCCAGGGTCACACAGCTAGGAAGTGTCTGAGACCAGATTTGAACTCAGGTCCTCCTGACTTCAGGGCTGGTGCTCTATCCACTGCGCCACCTAGCTGCCCCAACATCACTACATCTTAAACTATATTGCAAAGCAATCTTCCCAGCCACTTGACACTAATTAAAATGGAAAGAAGGTACATATTTGACGAATCCAACCACCAACTACTGGGGAAAGGACTCTCTAATTTGATGTAAGTTGCCTTAATTTAGGGATGGGGTGGGGATTAGTCCATTAGACCCCAATACCATTCACGACTATATTTAGGGAGTTCATTCTTATTCTAACCAGGGAGATGATCATTCATTCCTTTAGCAAGGAATGAAAATAGTTTATAAAAGTGTATGTGACATGGATACACATCACTAATGAAGATACTGGGGATTAATTAGAGCTCACATTGTACTTGATATCCAAATTGGCAGATAATTCTTATTATCCATTTCTTAATGGAAACACTAAGGGTTAGCGGGGCTATGGGAAGATAAGAGCAATACACGGTTGCTGGAGTTGTAAGCTGGCCCAATCATTCCAGGAGACAATTTGGAATTATGTGATTAAGTCTCTTAACTATCCATATCCAATGATCCTATTTTCTGGTCCATACCCCAAAGAGACTAATGATGAAGACCAAGTTCGTACATATAGGAAAGTCCTCATAGCGCTGGTCCGTGGTAACAAACAAACCAACCAACCAACCCGCCAAAAAATGAGTGCTTGACAATTGAGGAGTGGCTGGTGAACCAAATGGAATATTCATGTATAACAACAAATGATGCAGAGAGACACGGGATCACTTGTGTGAAGTGATATTGAATAAAGAGAGCAATGAACAATATACATCAACGATTGCTGTCGAGTTGTTTCAGTCATGTCCGACTCTGTGATTCCATTTGGGGGTTTTCTTGGCAGAGGACATTGGAATGTTTAACCATTTCCTTCCCCAACTCATTTTACAGATGAGGAACTGAGGCAAATAGGGTTAAGTGACTTGCCCAGGGTCACATAGAACGATAACTACAGGAATGTAAATGACATTAAAAGTAGCACAACTCTGCTGGCACATAACAATCTAGAGGCTAGGGACCTAACAATGAGATATACCCATCTTCCTCCAGTAGAGTCCTAGTAAAGGTTTAACAACTAGCTCTCTGAAAATAAATGTAAATACGATACATTTTTTATCACTCATCTGCATTAACATCTCCAGCAATCTTCTAAATAGCAAACAAAATGACTCAAGCCCTGCTTTGTAATATTTGATGATTTTTGAGGCATAAAATGTGCATGCTGAAAATTTAACAATTGGCTTTTATGAGCCAGTAAGAGCCGAGTACGGCATGTCTGTAGTTTCCCTCCTCTGGGTAGGAAGGTAGGGACTACATTTGTAGAATTCAGCCGATACCGATCACTGATGTAGCCTCGGTTAATGTCTGTTAAGAAGCGCTCAGGCTGCTGGCCGGGGTTATGACTGTTGTAAGAATGAGAGTGACAGGGGAGGCAAAGTGGGGGCGTCGCATATGTTCTTGGAGCCCGGTCTCCCTTTCTGCTCCTTGTCTTGGCCACCTGGTCTGTATGAATTTCTCAGCTGTCCAGCTATACTAGAGACCCAGAAGGCAACCAGCTCCCAGTCTTTATGCGGACAGATGGCCTAGGGTACTTGGACATCTCTGAATTACTGCAGTCAACAAGCGATTATTATCAAATGAGATACTATCTGTAGAACTCTTAACACAGGGCCTGGCACATAGTAAGTGCTTAATAAATGCCTGTTCCCCTTATCTCTCCCCTTAGGCACCTGAGTGCCAGGCACTGTGCTAAGTGCCGGGGCACTCATTCTGATCTTTCACTCATGTTGCTTAGATTTCTAGCATCAAAGGGACTTTTTCTAAGATTGGAAGGGACCTCAGAGATCATCCAGGGCCACCCCCTCACTTTAAATAGGAGGGAACTGAGAGAGAAGCGCTTGTCCAAGCTCACACAGATGGCAAGTGGTAAAGGTGGGATCTGAAACGATGTTCTCAGACTCCAGGATTAACATTGCTACATCTTGTTGCTTCCTGTCATGCCCGATTCGAGGCTCTTTCTATGACTATGCACTGCCTCCAGTTCAGTTGTATCATCTCCCTTACTAGACCATCAGCTCCCTGAGAAAGGGACAATCTCTCTCACTACCATCTGACACCGTACCAAAGCACAGAGAGGATACTTGTTCGTCACTCCTCCAGGCTTCTAAGTATCATTTGGAAAGATCCCTAAGGCCTGAAAACTCAGTCCCTGAGGCCATCATGTTCATCTCCTTTGCATTACGTGGAGTCCCCCCACATAATGGAAGGACCACCTCTTCAGTTCCATCAGACCCCTGAAAGGGGTAATTTCCCAACTCTTGTTGCCCATTCAAGCTTCCCTGGCAGGGAATGCTTCCAAATGGGGCAGTGCCCAGCGTGCCAAGAAAGCTCAGCCAAACTGCCCAGGAAGGAGCTATTGGCAGTGCTGGAACTCATGCCTGCAAAGTGGAAATGAGCGGAGCACACCCATTTGGCTTTAGAAGCTGGAGGCTTTGTAACTAAGTGCCCCAGTTGGCCCAAATAGTTTCTCTCACAGAGAGAGGTGGCTATTTGTGGAGGAGTTAGGAAGAGAACAGCAGAGCAGAAGGTTCTTCTTGCCTCTTGTGAAATAATGCTCTGACCTCCCTGAGCTTCTGCATGGTCCTGAAAGGGTCCCAGAAAGGGGAAATCACTTGCTTAGTCACTTGGATAAGTGGCAGAGTCATGATATAAGCCCCAGATGCTCTAACTCCAGAGGGTAACCACATAAAGGATTTTACACTTTCAGTCTCAATCTGTTCATCTGTAAGGTAGGGATCCTCCCACTCCCAGCACCATCCTTACAGGGTTAGTGTGAGGATCCAATGAGATCATACAACTTCGACCACTCTGGAAAGTTACTGTCAGTCATCAACCTGGAACAATCCTGCCTCTCCAGCACCTACCTCTCCTCCCCTCTCTAATTCAATATTGCCCAGAGAGTCCTTTCTTGCCCACAATGCTTCCCACAAACACTAATGTTCAGAGAAATCATGGCTTCCTTTGCACATCCCTGGCACTGACTAAGCTCATCATTACACACTGTCTCATACTGTACCTTTGCGTTTATGCCTTGACCTACTAGAGCCCAACCAAGTTCCATGAGAAGGAACCATTTGTATCCCTTCATAAGGGGACTGGTACACCAACAATGGAAAACCCACCAGTGTATGACTGAGTCGGTACATCAAGAACTTGTTGGAAAACCAGCTGTCTCTACCAAAAAACCTCATGTAAGTGTAGCATGTTCGTAAGTGTATTTATTTACTAAGTAAAGCCTAAACTCATCAAATTTTTATTTGATTGTTTTTAGCTATATAAATGCTATACATTTAAATAAAACGTTAAAATTGACTATGAAAATGTATAGCATTTAGTTATATAAATGCTATTATTATTATTTTACAAAAATAATAGCTTTTTATTTTCAAAATCCATGAAAAGATAGTTTTCAACATTCATCTTTGCAAAATCTTTGTGTTTCAGATTGTTCCCCTTCCCTTCTCCCCACCCCCTCCCCAGACAGCAAGCAATCCAATATATGTTAAACACGTGCAAATCCTCTATACATATCTCTACACTTATCATGCTACACAAGAAAAAAAAAACAGATCAAAAAGGAGGAAAAAATGAGAAAGAAAAAAGAACATGACAATAAAAAAGTAAAAATGCTATAAACATTTGATAGTTAAGGCATCTTAGTAAAAACTACGGTTTACTTAGCTTAGTAAACTCATCTTCCTCCACATAGGGAACTTCAGCTGCCAGAAGAGGCCATCTCCTCCTACTGCCGGGCCTTCAACTTCATCCTCTGTCACCAAACCAGTTATCAAAGCAGTATTTAACAATAACTAATATTTAAATAGCCATTACTCTGTGAAGTAATAAGTGATTACTAAGCACATGGCTAAGTGCTTTGCATGTATTAATGCATTTGGTCTTCACTACAACCCTGTAGTGTTTCTACTACTACATTTTATAGGTGAGCAAACTGAGGCAAACAGAGTTAAGTGACTTGCCCAGGGCCACACAGCTAGGAAACGATCGAAACCAAATTTGAATTCATCTCTTCCTGACTCCAGGCCCAATGTTGCTAGGAAATGACTAGTTATTAATTTGGCCGATTGACTTAAACTCTGTTTCCACACTGAGTCGATCAAATTCAATTTATTTGTCACAGTTTGTGTGCCTCAACATTAACTGTAGTGCTTGATCTACTATCAGCATATATAACAATATTCTCATCAGTATCTCAAACCTGCCCCTTCCTGACCATTTTAAGGCCAGTATCTAAAGTGAGACTCCGACTACCCATGTCCGGGCCCCAACAAAATACTTTCAGGTTGACTTGATCTCCTTGACTCACTATCTTCCATCCCAATCTATTGGACCAAGAAATACTAGAAAAGTTAATCAGACTCATTACATAGCTTACAGGTCAAAAGCTAGCAGAGGATCTGCACTGTTTAGATCTCAGTTTCCCATCCTTATCTTGAACTGCTTGATATTTTTGCCCTTGTATGTCTTAGTATGTCACTTATTCTTAGGTTCTAGATTTCAGGATACCTTGGCTTTCTATCATTGTGTTTCTTTGCCCAACCAGTAATTGTCTCCCATTTTCAGTCAATAAACATTTACTAAGTGCTTATTCCATGCCAGGCATTGTGCTAAGCACTGGGAATACAAAAGAGGCCAAATATAGTCCCTACTTTCAAGGAGCTTGCAATCTAATTTACTTTTGATAGCTAAAGATGTTGGGGCAGCTGGATGGCACAGTGGGTAGAGCACCAACCCTGAATTCAGGAAGGCCTCAGTTCAAAGCCAGCCGCAGACACGTAACACCTCCTGGATGTATGACTCTGGGCAAGTCACTTAAGCCCAACTGCCTCAAAACAAAAACAAAGAGTCAAGGATGTTCTCTTGTTTTGACAAACCAAGTATGCCTCACTTCCTCTAGGAAAACTTTTACAATTTAGATAATTTGCATGAAAGAAGCAAAACCTTGAAATGTTAGTAAACTCCAAGTTCAATATGAAATATGACCAGCAGCTCTAAATCATTATTGATCAGAGAAATGCAAATTAAGACAACTCTTAGGTACTACTACACACCTCCCAGATTGGCTAAGATGACTGGAAAAGACAAGGACGAATGTCAGAGGGGATGCGGGAAAACTGGGACACTAATGCATGGTTGATGGAGTTGTGAACTGATCCAACCATGCTGGAGAGCAATTTCGAACTATGCCCAAAGGGCAACCAAACTGTGCATACCCTTTGATCCAGCAATGTTTCTCCTGGGCCTGTATCCCAAAGAGATCATAACAAAAGGGAAAAGGCCCACATGTGCAAGAATGTTTGTGGCAGCCCTTTTTGGAGTGGCAAGAAACTGGAAACTGAATAGAGGCCCATCAATTGGAGAGTGGCTGAATAAGTTATGGTATATGAATGTTATAGAATATTATTGTTCTGTAAGAAATGACCAGCAGGACAATTTCAGAGAGGCCTGGAGAGACTTGCATGAACCGATGCTGAGTGAAATCAGCAGAACCAGGAGAACATTGTATGCGGCAACAAGAAGACTATACAAAATTCAATTCTGATGGGCATGGCTCTTCTCAACAATGAGATGATTTCAGTTCCAATGATCTTGTGATGAAGAGAGCCATCTACACCCAGAGAAAGGCCTGTGGGGACTGAGTGTGGACTACAACACAGCATTTTCACTTTTTTGTTGTTAATTGCTTACATTTTGTTTCCTTTCTCATTTTTTTTCTTTTTGATCTGCTTTGTCTTGTGCAGCAAAATAGTTGTGGGAATACGTATAGAAGAATTGCACATGCTTAACATATATTAAATCACTTGCCATCTAGGGGAAGGGATGGGGGGAAGGGAGGGAAAATTAGAACACAAGGTTTTGTAAGGGTGAATGTTGAAAATTATCCATATATGTTTTGAAAAGCAAAACCTTTAATTAAAAGAAAAGATAAATTGGAGAGAGAGAGAAAAGAAATATGACTAGGCAGCCACAGAAGCTAACACCCAAGTAGGGTGCATGGATAACATTGTCATATCTACAACTAGGCAAGTGGATGACTGGAAGATCACATTTGGGAGGGATGGTAAAGGTCATGGAGGAGCACAGTCATCAAATAGCCTTTCAAAGGAAAGCCTTGGGGCGGTGGAAGGAGAAACCCACAAGCATGTTCCTTCAAGCATTTTCAGTAGCAGACAACTGGTATTAAGGGGCCGGCCACCTGATTCCCTGAGCCCTGAGGCTGTGTGTCTCTCTGGATGCCCTTGAAAGCAGACTTAGATGGAGAATAGCATGGAAGGACACACAGAGGGAGGGGTCTGACCTGTGTATCGCCCCATGTGAGAAGCAGCCATGTTCTACATACTGCCAGAATTGAGGCCCCAAAGCCCTCAGTCCCATTGTTGGTTATCCAGCCTTGCCCGGTCTAACAGACAGTGCTCCCCAAAGTTCCCTTTAACCACGGTGGAGTTGCATGGGCTGCAGAATCCAAAAAAAGTTGAAAAAAGAAAGAGAGACACGAGAGAGGCAGGCCGATCACGCCAGGACATACGAGCCCAGTCTTCCCATCTGCTGTGGGCCTTTCTGTGGCCAATAATGACCAGGAACTTGGCATGCCAGAGGCCCTTGTGCTCCCTGATGCCTGCTTGGAGCCTCATTTCTATAATAGCTCAGGAAAGAAGGCCAGAGATGGAGTGGTCCAAAAGGACTAATGGCTTCAAACCTGGTATTTACCCAAAAAATTAGGAATCAGCCCCAACTAAGCACTCCTGTTTTGTTCCCTCCCCTCTGAGCATTAGGAAAGCTACTTTATGACCTTGTGGCTTTTGCCTCAGAGTCTACATCAGACCACAGAGAGTTGTCATTTTACGGCAAGGTCTCTCTTAGAAGAGTTTTGGAAGGTCAGTAACTACACATGTCTTCTTGTTGTGGTTTAGCCAGCACAGTAGGACAGAAATCAATGAGAGGAGTCAGTGGGCCACAGTGGAGAAGGCATCGGTCCTTCAGGGAAGAAGACCCAAGTCCAAATGCCCCCAGCGACACTTTGCTGTGTGAGCACAGTTAAGTCACCCGGCCTCGCTGAAGTAGGGTTCCTTCGCCTCTAAAATGGAACTCGGGACAAGAGCTTCACTAACTCTACGATGCTGTAAAAAGTTACTGGTGGTTGTTCACGAAAAGCCAGCTGAATTGCACAAAGGTAGACTTGGAGATTGCAGCAGTAATCGCACATGTTAAGTGCCTACTATGTGCTAGACACTGCCCTAAGAACTGTACTCGTGTTATCTTGGGAGCCAAGTGCTATTGTTTTTATCCCCATTTTCCAGATGAGGAAACTGAGGCAGAGTGACTTGCCCATGATCCCACACTAGTAAGTGTCTGAGGAAGGATTTGAACTCAGATTTTCATGGCTCCTAATCCAATATCATGTAGACTAAATGAAGGCCTGATTCTCACAAGTATCAAAAACTTTGAACAAGAAGGAGTCATTAGAAGTCAGCCACTCCTTTCACAGATGAGCAGATGGGCTCAGAGAGGGTGAAGCATTGGTCCAACAGCATAAAGACAATAAAAATTCCTATCTAGGTAAATGTTCAGAATCTGTATACGTATGTCACTTCTGAGTGTCAATTTCTAGGATCAATGAAATGGGCATGATACTTGCAGTACCCACTCTCCTGGTACAATTAGGAACAAAATTCTCGTAAGCAGGGTCTACTGTTGCCGTCCAAAGTCCTGGAACTCTTGCTCCAGGGACTAAAAGAAGGATGCCTTGTCTTTGGCCGCACATAAGTCCCCGAACCCATTTCTCGACTCTCAGTGACATTCTGTCCTCAGGTAAACTCTGATTTTGTCAGAAGGAAGTTACGGTTGAGGGATATCGTCAGAGGTGCCCCCTGCTCAATCATTTTATACTCATTATGATAGGAAAGCTGTTCCCAACAGGACCCTATATGTATCTGCCACCAGACCCCTGTGGACCTTTCACTGAAGCTGGAAAACAGAATGAACCAATGGGAAAATGAGAAAAAATGGAGTCCCTGAGAACCGGCCCTCCCCCTCTGCTACCCAGTGACACCCAACAGCCATTCCTTGCACAACATACCAGATGCTCCCGGAACGTCCTTCCTTCAAGTCTCAGTGCAAGTACCACCTTCTTCTCATCCTGCTTAGTCTTCCTGCCTTCCTTTAGAGACAATTCTGAAGTGATCCTGTCTCTCTCTCATTTGTATAAAGTTGCTTTTATCTAGGATCCCCCTTTAGATATTGAGCTCCTTGACTAAAAGGACTATCTTGTGCCTTTCTTTATACCCCCAGGACTTAGCACAGTGCCTGGCACATAACAGGTGCTCAATAAATGCTCCTTGACTTGATGTAAGAAAAGTTGGGCCCCGGCAGGGAAAGGGACTTTTTGCCCACAGTCAGGCAGAAAGACACACAAGAAGTGAGATTTGAATCTGTGTGGTCATTCTATTATATTATCATATTAATTATGTATTATATTATATTGGACCCATCTGGAGAATGTCATCTTCCTGAGGGTAAGGACTTACTCCCCCCCCCTCCATTTCTGTATTCGTAGAACCAAATCACAGGCCTAGTGAGACCTTGGGCTTCTTAAAGGTAACTGACTCAACCTGCAGATTTGGAGCAGAAGATCTTAACTTTTGTTATGTCTCAGAACTCCTTGACAGGCAAGTGAACTCTACAGGCCTCTTTACAGCATAATAGTTTAAGTGCATAAAACCATACATAGGATTTCAAAGGAAACCAATCATAGTGAAAGGCTTTTCTAAATTTATTTTTTTAAATCCAAATAACCCCAGACCATGGACCTCTGTTTTATAGAGAAATAACCTTCTTGGGATCGAGGAGGGAATATCTGAGGTTTGTTCAGATAGGAGGGACCCAACGGTTCAACTACAGAGTTACTCATTTAGGTAGACTTGCCTAGAAGCAGGAAATTGACTCCATCCCTGGGAAGGGACGGCCAGGGCCTACACTTGGCCTCCAGAGCAAGCGTTTCCTAGACCGGTGTTGGGGAAAGGTAACAGAAAGAAGGTAAGCCTAGTCAGTCCATTCAAATCTGATCCCTGACTGACGCTCCTGGCCAAGGCTGCTGGGAAATTTTGGATGTTGCAGGGAGTGCTCTCCATTCCGCAAGTTTCTCCTATGTGTCTATATTTTGCTTTGTTATTCCTTGGGGGTTTTTTTTTGAGGGGGGAGGGTTACCAAATTTGATCTCCAAGCAAATTGCTTTGTACAAATACATTTGGAAAAGTTTCCCAACCTTGTTATGATTTGAGAGGCCCATTTGGGCCATAGAAAAGTTGGGGAAATCACTGTGCCCTAGGCAACCAGGTATACTCGTGGCAACTGGTTCTAATGACCAGATTAGAGAACATCAGCAGCAGAGAGATTGGAGTGGCCGTCTAGTTTAACCCATCCTGTGCTTTTTTTCCTGAAAAGGCTGTGTAGAACTGGATGAAAAAGTCAGACCTGACCACTAGTCCTGGCTCTCCTGCCGATATGCTGCGTGACTTTGGGCACATCATTTGCACTTTCTGGGTCTTGGTTTCTCCATTTATAACTCCTACCATCACCACCACTATGAGATAGTAGACTTGGACGACCTCAGTTCAAGTGCTGGGTTTCCTACTAATTAACTGTGAGATCCTAGGTAGGATCTCAATTTCCTTCTCTCTTTTAGAAGGGATGGGTACTTTCCAATTCCAAAACTAGCATCGATAACACCTAGGAGATAGGATTCGGTGGCCCAGACTGAGAAGTTAGCTGCCTCAAGACTTGAACTGATTTGGACCAGAAGAGTTTTTTAATGGGGGGAGTTGTGATTTTGCATCTAGAGGTTTGGATAAGGGGAAAAGTTAGGCTGAGGTGGGGGTCCAAATATGGCCAAGTCAGAGAGAAAGGGACTGTCCATACATTGCTCTACCCTTCACACCATTCCCAAAACTTTTTCTCCTGAGAGTTGAAGCATGGAAGCAAGCTGGCACTGCTACCCACCCAGCTTCTAGCTGCATTTTGTCACCCTTCAGAGGGTAGCACAGCCTTCATTATCTGTAGCTCAGACATCCAGCTTGGAGGCTGGCCAATTCAAAGGAGAACAGATTTCACTGGGCCATCAACTCCCGAACAAATAACGTTAGTTGGAATGGTTCAGGATCTCAGCAGAATGAAATATTGCATTTCTAATTGTTGACTGGAAGTCATTTTTCTTCTTAACCAATATTCTTGGCAAACCAAAGTATAGATGGGAGGAACATATATTTAAAGCTAGAAGAGACCTGAGAGGTCATTTAGTCATCTCCTTCCCACCCTACCACCCCCCCCCAAAAATCAGAGCTATAATCATTACTATAGGAACTCCCAGTGAAAAACTCCCTCTCCCAACTCATTTAACATAACAGGAAACTGAGGCCCAGAAAAGTCAATCGACCTGGTCCAAGCCATATAGGTAGATCCTCCAGCTCTAAAACCAGTTTTTTCTGTGCCCCATAATGCCCTGTAACATTTTTTTTAAAAATTACATTGCTCAGTTAGATACAAAGATATCTCGATCACATGACAAATATTCACAGCAATTCCCATCTCTGAAATGTCTTTACTCAGTGACTCAGTGACTGCCCTTCTATTACTATCAGAGAGGGTTTTTTATCTTTATGGAAAAGGACTTGCTTCTCTCCATTCATCCATCATACAATTTCAATTTGTGACCTGAACAATTTGCGACCATCTGCCAGTCTTTCCAGTAAAGGATAATAAAGCCCATTCCTGTTCATACACTATTGCCTTTACCCCTAAACAGCCCTCATTTTTAGAAGGTCTAGATGGTAGTGCATTGTGACTGTACAATCAGCCCTCAGGAAGGCTCTAAAGAGAAGCCAATCTTACACACCAACAGGATGTTCTGTTCACTCAGCTCTGTTCTGTAGCCGCGACAGAATGTAACCCCTCCTTGGGATTTTCTCTTTCCAAAAGATCTGATTTTCAGGGTTTGCCTTCTATTTGGGGAGGATCCATGTACAGACCAGCATGGCATTGTGGTGAATTGGACAGAAGGCTGGCCTTCAAACTGGGAAGCTTTTGGTTCAGAGCTAGCTACTGCCAAGTCATTCACTAAAACCAAGCTGAAAGACAGAGGTGGGGATAGATTGGGGGAGTTTCCATCCTTCCTCTCATCAATGGAAACCACAAAAGCCCAAGTCCCTATACCCTTAAAAAATTAAAGAATAGTTCCCAAAGATATAGTAAGTGATGAATTGGATGTTTTAGTTTTTCTAAAGGAGGAGGAAAACTGGAATAATAAAAAAAAAATGGCTGGTCAATCTTGATTTTGATGGGACTTATACATGGTTTATGAATATCTTTGAACCTGGGACTGTCTTAGTCAGTTATCCATAGCCAGTTTACAGTCACGTTTTTAATGATCTTTTTTTTTCTTTTCAGACATTCAAATGCTCAGGTCCTTTTTGAAAGCATTGAGAGTGGCCAGTCCTTGTACGGTAAACATTTAATGATGATGAGCTGAGGGGCACTGGGTAGTGCTATGGAAGGAGGTCGGGTCTTACAGGCAGGGGTCAAATCCCCAAATTTTGTGCTCCCCATCACAAATATGTGAACTGCCGCCTCATCACAAGTCAGCCATCACTGTGGAAGACGTATCCCCAACCACCCGAGGGAGGCAGAGCCAAGTACAGCCCCTTCTACCCCCAAAACCACATAAGATACCAAGCAAAGCGAATGCTGGACAGACACACACACACACACACACACACACACACACACACACAGAGCTGCCCCAATTGCCTCCAAGTTAGGAATGGCTCCCTGACAATAAAGCCCCAACTTCCAGCCAAGGGCCACCGGAAAGTGATCCACAAATCCAAGCTGGGGCCACAAGAAATAGCCATCAGCAACAAACAGTTCCCCTTCCCCCCCCCCCCCCCCCCGCTCAAGACCCGTCACCATGGTGCTCCTCTGCCACTGTGTTAACCAAAATCAGAAGACCTGCATTCTAGGCTCCCTTCTAACTTACTGGCTGTGTAATCTCATGCAAGCTGGTTCGGTCTGGGCTCTTAATTTGCCCCTCTCTAGAAGGAAAGACTCAGTTTAATGTAGCTCCAAAGCTCCTTCCCTAGAGGCGGAGCCAAGATGACAGAGTAAAGGCAAAGCTCCTTCCCTGAGTGGACATTTTTTTGCTGCAAAGACAATAGTCTTAACCTTGTCCTTCTGATCATGTCAATGTAGAAGTTCCTCCCAGGGTGCAATGGAAAATGGTCCACTTAGTGAGGTGTCTGAAGTACCACTGAGGACACAGGAACTTGCTCCCCCATCTTTGCTTACACCAAAGCTCATCCTTTATCCACAGTCTCCCAAGGGTGACTGTGCTCTGGAGGGCACCCACTTTTTTTTTAATTAAAAGCTTTTTATTTACAAAACACGAGTGATTTTTCTACATTGATCTTTGCAAAAAGCTTTTTTTTTGTTCCAAGCTTTTCCCCTCCTTCCCCCCACCCCTAGATGACAGGTAATCTAATACATGCTAAATATGTTAAATTATATGACAAATCCAATATATGTATACATATCTATACAGTTATCTTACTGCACAAGAAACATCAGATCTATAGAGGAGGGAAAGGGATCCACCTGTGCAAGAATGTTTGTGGCAGCCCTTTTTGTAGTGGCTAGAAACTGGAAACTGAAGGGATGCCCATCAATTGGAGAGTGGCTGAATAAATTATGGTATATGAATGTTATGGAATATTATTGCTCTGTAAGAAACGACCAGCAGGACGATTTCAGAGAGGCCTGGAGAGACTTGCATGAACTGATGCTGTGTGAAACGAGCAGAACCAGGAGATCATCATGCACAGCAACAACAGTATTACATGATGATCAATTCTGATGGACATGGCTCTCTGCAACAAAGAATTGTCTCAAACCAGTTCCAATTGTTCACGGAAGAAAACCATATACACCCAGAGAGAGGGATATGAAATATGGACCACAACGTAACATTTTCATGCTCTCTATTGACATTTGCTTGCATTGTGTTGCCTTTCTCTGATTCTTTTTTTTTTTCTTGTAGATAGGATTTTTCTTGCATAACTTCTCAAGCATTTCAACATTATTAACATGTAGTGGACTTCCTGCCATCTAGGGGAGGGGAGGGGACTGGGGGTAAAATTTGTAATGGAAAGCTTTGTAAAGATCAATGTTGGGGAACTACCCATATATATGTTATACAAATAAAAAGCTTTAATAAAAAAAAAAAAGGAAACATCAGATCTAGAAAGAAAAGAAAAAAAAACAACCTAAGAAGGAAAACAAAATGCAGGGAAATATTCACAGAAAGCATTAAAATGCTGTGTTGGGGTCCACACTCAGTTCCCTCAGGCCTCTCTCTGGATGTATATGACTATCTTCATCGCAGCACAACTGGTTTGAATCGCATCGTTGTTGAAGAGAACCACGTCCATCAGAATTGAGCATCGTATAGTCTTGTTGCCGTGTAAAATGATCTCCTGCTTCTGCTCATTTCACTCAGCATCAGTTCATGCAAGTCTCTCCAATCCTCTCTGAAATCCTCCTGTTGGTCATTTCTTACAGAACAATAATATTCCATAACATTCATATACCATAATTTATTCAGCCATTCTCCAATTGATGGGCATCCTTTCAATTTCCAGTTTCTTGCCAGGGCACCCACTTTTGAAAAGCCATTTGGCCCACCTGCTTCTGTCAGAGGGAGAGATTTCAGAGTTCCATAGACAGAGGAACTCAGGCAGAGAAGAACAGCAATCAATCGAGGGCCTCCCAAGGGAGGAAAACTTTTTCTTGTGGCCCCTGCCCTCAAGGAGCACCCCATCTAGTTAAAGGCAAAGGCAGCAGGCAGACAAATCATCCCATGAAGAAGGGATGCGGGCACTGAAGACAATACTGAGATGAAAAGGGAATTGGGGGCTGAGTTCAGTGTCTTCAGACCACAGTCCTAGTGCAAGAGACTAAGAAAATGAGGACTGAAATGGGAAGCAAAGGTCAGGGCCAGCCAAGGCAGGATGAGAGGATGCTCAACAGGAGCAGGTTCACTTCAGCTCACTTACCCTTACAGGGAATACGGCTGCTTCTGGGGTTGCTCTGCCTGGCTCTCAGCCCATGAGGAGCAAATCTGCAGATTACAGCTGTGGGAAATGGCATCCCACCTGGACATTACGGCTTTACCTTGGGGGGCCTGGCCAAGGGAAGGGCATCCTCTGAAGGCTGCAATTGCAGAAGTCTTCCACTAATCCAGACCACTGTAATCATGAGCAACCATTGTGGGGGCTCTTAGCAGGCTCTGGCAAAGGAGGGTCATCGGGTCCTGCAGCAATATTGCCAGCAAGTCGATCAGAACTTGCTGAATGGGCAATCAAAACACCATATTAGAAGCTAGAATAGAATATAATCAGGTACCGAACGAGAGAACCTAACTTGAGGCCAAACGAGTACCATCTATCTTGAAGAAGGAGGGTCAGAGGGGGTTCAGGATTTGCCAGAAAGCTCTGAAAAGAGCAAATGGAGGCAGTCTAGGTGTGTTTGGGAGCATCTAGGAGCCAGCGTGATTCTGGGACTTGGCAGGGCAGCCGCTCCTGAGTAGGGGCGTGCTAAGAAGCAGAGACAGTGTGTCTAAAACAAACCGCAGTCTCTGCTGGCCAGGCCACTTGGAAGGTTGCAAAGGGCTGGCCTGTCCCCAGGGGAACAGAGAAGGCAAAGGCAGTAGCCAATTAGTCAAGCCTCTCCCCTCCTCCCAAACCATGTCCCCTCTGCAGGCATTGTCTGAGAGGAGCCGGCTCCCAGACCACCTTCACCTCCACCGAGAACAGCTGGCTCAGGGCCAGGATGTGAGCCACTCGTCTGGCCTATCGCCCCTCTGGCAGCCTACCACTGCTGTTCTCCTGGCTCCAGCCCTCTAATGTGGGCTCCTCTTTTCCTTCCCTGGGTACCGAAGAACAGGAGATGTCAAATGTTATAGCAGCTGGCCTTTGGAACCAGACGCCCTGCCATTACACTCTGAGCCAGAGAAAGGAAAGTGGAAGGAGACAAATGATAGGCAAAGTTGGTTTGGACTTTTCAGAGAACAAAGGTGACGGAGAAAGCCTAATTGGGAAGGAAGGACTGGATCTACAATAATCAGGAAAGTCACTTGCTTGCTGGGGGAACAGTGGATATTGCAGGAAGTCAATTCAGGCACACTAAATGGACCAAAAGCAGCTGTGTCCAGACAATGGCCTCCAAATCATGGTGATCGATCCTGGTTTTGTTGGGGGTGATTAGGAGAAGTAGGTATATATATGGTAGACTGTCCGCTGGGTTAAGAGTCAAGAGCTCTGGGTTCCAGTCCCAATTTCCATGTTTGATTTAGAGTCAAAGAACCCAGATTCTTCTCCCAGTGCTGTCCCTTATGATCTGGGTGCATTGAGCAATTCATAACCTCACCAGGCCTCAGTTTCCAAAACTGTAAAATGAGTTATATTATACTAGATGTCCTCTAAGGTCCCTTCTGTCTCTAAATCTATGATGACCTTAAAAAAGATCATACAGTCCAATCTATTCATTTTATAAATGAGGAAACAGGTACAAGGAAGGAAAGTGACTTCTGTATGCAGGTAGTAACAGTGATTTTCCTCTCTCTCTCTCTCTCTCTCTCTCTCTCTCTCTCTCTCTCTCTCTCGTCCAGCCATGACAGCTTACCTGCTATTCCCTAAATATGACACTCTATCTGCCATTTTTGTGCCTGTAATCCTCTCCTTCCTCCCAGACTTGGCCCACATAGTCCCTTCGCTAGAGGCCTTTTCCGGCCCCCTCACCTACTTGGGCTTTCTCTACTGGCACTCCCCTGCAGTCAGTATTTTATATACCATATACATAATGGGTACATATTAGATCCACAAATGGAAGGCAAGGGCGGGACTTGGTTTTGCCTTTCTCCGAGTTCTCAGCGGGTAGCACAGTACCTGGCACGCTCTCGGCCACAAAGGAATTCTTAATTGTTGGCCTATTTGGACCCTGCTTCCCTGGGACTCCCCCAAGCCCCAAGACTTTCCACTGTACTTCTCATCAAATGAGCTCATGGGTGAAAACCATTTTGCATACTTTGAGGTGCTCTAAAAATGCCAGCAATCATTATGATTGTTATTTCTAGGGCTGACACTTGATGGACTGCACTGAACAGTGGGTCTGAAAGGAGATTCTGAACCAGCTAATTCATCACCAAAGATTATTGATGGAGGGATTGAAGGCAGGGGAGGGGAGCCTACAGTACAATGCCCCCGGGGAATCTGTCTTTGGCCCTGGGCCACGCAACAGGTTTTTGCCAGTGGCTTGGAAGAAGGTGAAGGTGGGGCTTTTATCAAGTCCAAGCCGAGCACAAAAAGGAGAGAAGAGCTAACATGGTGGATGACAGAATGGGGATGCAAAAAGATCTCGACAAGCTAAAATGATGGGCCAAATCGGATGAGATGAAATTTAATAGGGATAAATCTAAAGGCCTATACTTGAATTGAAAACAAAAATCAATAGCCTGAGTGCAGGATGGGAAGATATGGCTGGGACAAGAGTTGATATGGAAAAAAAAAAAGTTCCCAGGCCTGCAAGCTCAGTATTCGCCATCAATGTGACATGATGGGCAAGGCAGCCTATGGCATCCTGGGCTTCACTAAGACAAGGGTATTGTCCAGAACGGGGGAGGAGGCAGGCCCACTGGGATCTGTCCCGCTCATGTATCTGCAGGAGTGGGTTCATTTTCAGAAGGACCTTGGTGAGCTGGACTGGGTCCAAGGGATGGCACCCAGGATAATGAGGGAACTGCACACTGTGCCAGCAGGAAATTGCTTACAAGAAATCGAGATGGATAACTCTGAGAAGGGAAGACTGGGGGAAAGGGAGACGGGTGTGTCTGCAGTCCTCCCATATTTAAAGGGTATTGTATGGAACGAAAAGCAGCTTCATTCCACTTGGCCCCAGAAAGTAAAACTAGGAGCAATGAGGAGATGAGGCAGAGGGAGAGATTTTAGCTGACTATAAGGAGATAATGCTTCCTGACGATTCTGGGCTATGTCGCAGTAGGTAGGGAGTTCCCCATCTCATCAAGTGGAGGTTGGATGACTTGTGTTCAATTTACTTTTAGTAACTGTCCTTTTCTATGGCCTTTTGTAACTGTCCTTTCTGGATAGATCTCACGCCCTCCCTCTTCTGGAAGCTAACCTTCTGTTGTGAACAAGAAAGGCAAGTGAGCAAAAACAACTTGGACTCATCCTGTCTGACCGTGTCATTCGTGATCGTCGTGAATATGGAGATATAAACATACTCGTGTGTGTGTAGGGGAAAGAGAGACAGAGACAGAAGAAGAGACAAAAAGAGAGACAGAAGCAGATAAAGAGAAGCGGACAGACATCGAAACACAGAGACACACACACACACACAGAGACAGAGAGTAGCAGAGAAAGAAATAAAGACAGAGATACAGAGAGACAGAGATGGAGAAAGATAATGACAGAGAAACTGATTTGCAAAGCACCACAAAAACACATTACCTCATTTAATCATTGCCACACAACCCTGTAAGGTAATTTTCTCCAGATGAGGAAACTGAGGCCCATAGGTGAATGACTTGCCCCCTGAGGTCAGTCGGCCAACCACGAAGTATCTGCGACAGGATCTGAATGCAGGCCTTCCTGCCTAGAGGTACAGAACTCTAGCTAGCCGGCCAGGTATTCTGCTGAAAGGAGAGGGAATGTTTCATCATTTTTTCTGAGATGCTCTTTGTTCAGGAATATTGTCAAAAGGATCCCTGTTCAGACAAAGGCCCGGCCAGCCAGCCTGGAAGGCACAGAATGCCTTATCGGTGTTAATAAGATGTGTCAACAGGCCTCAGGTAGCGGCTCCTGGTTTGCTGAGGCTGTGTTTGAAAAGCCAGCCTTTGCAGATCCCTTGCTTCGGAGAAGCAAATAGCAGAGAGATCCTGAATGACCTCTTGGCCTGATCCTCCATGGCGGGGCTTGGCAATACATGGCTGGGTGGGAGGGGTAGCCTGGACCCTTTGCCAGGCAGTCTGATGAAGCTATGGACCTCTTTGTGCAATCCTCTTTTTAAATGTATAAAATGAAAGGGAACCAATGATATGGACATTAAAATGTAATTTTTTCCTATCCAAGTTTGTGCCTCCAAGAAACTTATCTTTGGTGCCCCCCCCAAAAAAAAAACCCAGGTGAATCATCACTGCACTGAGGGATTAGAAAAGGGGAAGAGGAGGCGGTGGGCATGGTTGATCAGGATGTTCTGGATGATCAAAAAAAGGGTTTCTTCACACCTAGCCAGGAGATTCAGTCACAGCAACTTGTGGAACTTGAACACTGTAGAACGTTGTGGAACGCTGGAACTTGAATCACATAATTTATTCTCCCCTCCACACACACACACACACACACACACACACACACACACACACACACACACAGTTTACAGATGAAAAAACTGAGGGGTCTAGCACCTCCATTTCACAGATAGACAAACTGAGGCCTAAAGGAAGGAAACGGGTTGGTCACACAGTTAGTTAGGAAATAGCAAAGGTTAGGCCTGCAAGCGGGCCCCTTGACTCCAGATCTTTCTACCTGTAGCACGTCAGGCCAGGCAGGGCACCTGGAGCCCAGCCACAGAATACAGAAGCTAGAGGTTTTGAGAGGAGAAGGCAGGGTGAGAAAAAGAGAGAAAAGAACAGCAAAGAGCTGCTGATGCAGGGAGTGCAGAGCACCTCTGATAGGGGCACAGGGGGAGGGGGAAGGCAGAGCCCAGCCACTCATGCCTGAGCAAGCCAAAGGGGCTCAAGCCAAAGCTATGGCAGGTTCCAATGGAGCTTCTCAGAGGGAGGAGTATGTGTACGCACATGTGGACATGCATGCACACATGTGCCAGTGTGTGCAGGTGTCTGTGCAAGCATGTATATGTGAGTGTGAGAGCACATTGTGTGCTGTGTTGTGTGAATGTGTGCAAGTGTGTGTGTAAGCATGTGTGCTGTGTGTGAGTATAAGGGTGTGCATGCAAGTGTGCAAGCATGTGCATAAGAATGTGTGCAAGCACGTGTGCATGAGTGTGCAAATGTGTGTATAAGCATTGTGCTGTATGTGTGTGCAACTGCATGAGTATGAGTGCATGTGTGTGAGAGTGTGCAAGCATGTGTGTGTGTGTGTGTGTGTACCCACCCATGGTGGTATCTGTGTCAGTGTGTGTAGGTATATGGATATGTGAATGTGTGAATGTGTCAGTACATGTGGGCACATGTAAATGTCCATGCTGAGTCACCGGATGTGTGTGACAGGCATGGAGGGGCTGGAGCTGGGGGGAGGGGGCACACATCTGGGGTTTCCAGGTAGATCAGCATGCATACAAAGGGCTGATGAAAGATCAGGCCCCAGGTAAACGAGATTTCTCAGGCGGGATCCTAAGTGGGGCAGAGACTGAAAGTTAGGAAGACTTCAGGTGTGAGAAAACCTGTCCCACACGGAGATGGGCAGATGGCTCCCAGGCTCCCAGAATGAGAGCTGGAAGGGGCTGAGGAGGACACCGAGTCTGGCCCTGGTCTTACGGATGAGCAAGCTGACTGACGCCACAGATGACAAGGGTCTCGTGAGGGATCCAGGCCCTAGCAGTACCGGAGGCAGAACTGGAGCCTAGCACTGAAGCCCCTGCCCTGACCCCTTGAAATAGAAAGGCCAATAAAGCCAATGTTCCCCGAGGGCAGGGCTTGGCCTGTTTTTGTGCTTGGATCATCTCCAATGGTTAGCATACTTCCTACCATCTTGGGGGGGTGGGGTGGTGGTTAATAAACACTTGTTTCCTTGAATCAGCCACCCCAGCACAGCAACCGGCTTGAAGCTTTGTTGGATCTTGGATTTCATGGATATGAACATGGACATCCCCTCAACCGGAGCCAATGGCCTCCCACCGCCACCCTTTGCTGGCTTGAGAGATCCCAGTCCTTTTCCCTGGAGGTCGTTCATAAAGGAGCTACTCAAAAGGCCAGAGGACTTCCTGTGTCCCTCTGGAGACTTAGCCATCTATGACCTGGTGCCCATGTCATGAACTCCAAGCAGAGCAGGCAGGTCCCTTAAGTCCCCCAACTTATTCAATACGTAAAGAACAGAACTGGGTTCAAGTTCTGCCTGGCAAAGTGAGCCAGTTCCTCCAGCTAATGAAGAAAGCCAAGTGACTTCTAATATAGCTTCCAGTTTGGAAGCTCTGAGATCTGCAAACAGTGGGGCGCTGGCAATAGCTGCAGCCCATTTGAGGGTCTACTTAGCAAAATGTGCGACACACACTGTCAAAGAAATGGCCTTTCTCATTCTGGTGAGCACTTGCTTTGGGCTCTGCCATTTACCAACTAGAAGTTCTTGAAAAAGTCAGTTCCTCCTGCAGCCTCAGTTTCCTCAGGTACAAGATGAAGAAATTGGACAAAATGGCCTCTGAGGTCTCCACCCCCTACACCCTGGCCAATTCTAAATCAACAAGCCTATGAGAATCAAACTGCAAAGCTAGAAAGACCCTGGATGGGGAACATTTATCAAGCACCTACTATGTGCCAGGTACCATGGTAACTAAGCATTTTACAAATGTTATGTCCTTGGATCTTCACATTAACAAATGCAGTGGGTAAATATGATTATTCTTCCCATTTTACCAATGAGGAAACAGAGGTAATGGAGATGCAATGACTTGCCCAGGGGCCCACAGCTAATATGTATCTGAGGCTGAATCTGAAGTGGGATGTTGCCAACTCCAGGCCTCGAATTCTCTCCAGTGGCCTAGACCAAGTCACCTGGACCAAGCCCCTCATTTTATAAAGGAGAAAAATCAAGCTTTAAAGGGATGACGTGACTGGCCCCAAATCTCACAGGTAGTGAGGGTCAAGGCCAGATCTGAACTCAGGCTGAACCCCCTGGCTGCTTTTGAGCCCCACATGCCACCAGCCCCTGGGGCTGCCATGGGGCAACAGTCGCCTGTGCAGGCCCCAAGCCTAGGATTCTTTCAACTATAAATTCTGAATTCTTTGCAACAGCAGGACACTCGATTGAGAGCTGGAAGTGACCTTAGTGCCCATCTTGTGCCAGCCCCCTCCTTTAACGCAGAATGCAATGGAACCCTGATAGGAGAAAGGCAAGGGAGTGACAGAGTCAGCATTCGAATTCAGCTCCTGGGACTCCACAAGCCAGGCTCTCTCCATTATACCACAATCAGATGATGACGGAAGGAGGAAATGGTGTTAGTGCTTTACAAAAGAGTTCTGGGCGGATGCTTGCCCTGACCCTGCAAACCACAAGGACCAGCTGGCTCTGCCTTCTCTACGCCATCACAGGGCTTGTTCTCAGCTCATTTGTCTAGAACGTTCTGGGAATGGCGTTTTCCCCTATTTTTTCATCATCACTAAGGCCTGTCTTGGCAAATTGTCCTAGAGCTCCCTCTGCTGGCAGGACGCAGTCACACTCTGAACAGTCAGTTTAAGACTGCTTTCTTGACGTTGAGGTGGGCAAGGGAAAAAGGGCCCCTACTGGCCTCTACCTACCTCCACCCTCCCCTGTCCCCCTCGCCCCCCGCCCCCCCCTGCCATAGGACTACTCACATTTTGCTAGCTAGAAAGAAACCTACTAATTCTACTAATTCAGCCATAGGGAAAAAAAAAACAAAAACAAAAACAAGGCAGGCCCGACGCTCAGCATGCTACGGACAAAAGTGGCTCACTCCCCGATATTTTCTGAAGCATACGGGCCCGCTTCCACAGCTCCTCGACAGGAGAACAACGGGGTCAAAGAGCAGGGAAGGAACTGTACTGAATTGCAAAAACTTTGTTCCATCCTCCTGGACCAGTTCCCTTAACTTTGCTGTCTCCCTAAGGGGAGCAGGGGCTACAGTGACAATTGCAAGCTCTCCTGGCTATCATCTTTCTCCCTGCCCAAATGGCAGATGTATGACATAGCCACAGTGAGTGAGTATAAACCCAGACTGGATGAGGAACCCGAAGAGCTGGGTTCAATTGTCTAAAAGCGCTAAATGTCTCTTGGCCTTTGGGATCAAGAACAGGTCTAATTTGATTTTCAAATGACAACCCTGCAAGCAGTCAAAGGCATTAGTGCCTACAATGCATCAGACACTGTGCAGATCCTTGAAGAAAGCTATCGACACCCACCAGAAGCAGCAATCCTTTGTGTGAAACTACATCCTCAATCCTTCAATCCATGGCGTGGTACGGTCTTTGGTCTTTTCCTCACCCCGGCTAACTTCCTCTGGATGCCACATTGTCATTGTTCCCAAGATACCATGCTCAGGTCTAAACTCAGGATTCCAGAGGTGGTAGGGACAGAACAGAATATGGGGAACATGAAACTCTCACCTCCCTTCTTATGAACCCTTTATTGCAATGGAGTCCAAGTGTTCATGTCCAACTCTTTGGGACACCATTTGGAGTATCCTTGACAGATAATGGACTGGTCTGCCATTTCCTTCTCTAGTTCATTTTATAGTTGAGGAAACTAAGGTAAATGGGGTTAAATGACTTGCCCAAGATCACATGGCCAGGAGGTATATGACACCACATTTGAATTTGGGGAAGATGAGTCTTCCTAACTCCCAAGTCGGGCATCCTACCCATTGCAGCACCACCTAGCTGCCTATATTATGAACGCTAAGCCTCTTGATGTGGTCTAAAATTACATTTGTTCTACGGGCCATCATGACATAATATTGACTCAATGTGGACTCACATACCCACAAAAACTCTCCAGATCTTTTTCCATATGAAGTGTTATCAGGCCATACCTCCCTTGTGATGAGTCAATCTGGGAACCCAAGGAGAAGCTTTGAGTTTAGTCCTATACTCTTCTCAATCCTGATTCTATCATTCAACCCAACTTGGTGGTCTCTGCAAATCTGACAAACTCACCCTGGATGGCTTCTTCTAAAACCTCAATGAACCGCAGAGCTCCCTGACACAGTCCCCTACAACAGATCTCAGTCTGACTGAGGCAACACCCATTCAGTGATTCAGGCTAGGCAGCAAGTGAGGCAAAGAATCTCCTCTTTCACCTAGTTAAAAAATCTAAATAAATAAATAAATCCTACATTCAATCTCAGTCAATCAGGATCCAAGGATCAGGCACTGGGACCTACTGGCGGCCAATCAAACAGAATCAGAGTAGTTTAAATTTAAAATGATGATAGATAACATTCATATAGTGCTTATTATGTGCCAGGTACTAAGGCTAGAGTTTCACAATTCTTCTCTAATTTGATCCTTACAGCAGCAGTAATGAAGGTAGACTATTCTGCAAACCTTTAAAAGTGCTAAATCATTCTTTGAAAATGACCTCTGCCTTCCCATCTTTTGGTCCCACTTGCCCCATTTGCCAACAATGCCAGGTTCTACTCTGATTACTACTATAAGGAGGGAATGAGAGAAGAGATATGACAGTATGAGTGTTATACTGTTTTCCATGAAATATTAAAAGGTCCTAAGGAAGGCCTCAAACTCACCGAATAGACCCAATATGGAGGGAAAAATTGGACAAAAAATTAAGTGAAGTCTTACGTTCAGTTTAATGGAAGGTGGACTCACACTATTGAACTCACTGGCCCACAGAAGTCTTATAATGGCAACTTCCTGAAGACTAAGAAGAAAAAAGAAAGAAAGAAAGAAAAAGTCTCTCAAAACCAGAGGGTGAAAATGGAAGATTGATTTTCTTTATCCTCAGGATCTATCTAAGCCAGTGAAGTTAATAAACAAAACAGGTTTTCTGATTCATTTCCTTACTTCATTATGGTTCTCAGCTTGAGAACTAAATGTGTTCAATTTGGCTTTTCCTCTTCCCCAGTTCCAACCAGCTTCAAATTGTCAAATGACTGACTAGCTGCCTTCCAGGAAGCCAATTAGTTGATGCTCATAGGAACTATTGCTTAGAGTTCCTCTTTATCACTGGACAATTTGGTTGGAAATATTAAGAACTTATGATCATCCTGGGATTAAAAAAAGCATTCAAGTTCCTGGCAATTTGGGGGGGATGCAGAGGGATGCTGGGAAGCATTTTTAAAAGTATTTTGGGCTATTAGGAAAACACTGAAGAAAATACTTCATGTATTCTGGTAGAAAAGATCCAGGATGTAGGTTAGGGAATGCTAGGACTAAACAGATTCAAGAATGGTTGAATGCCTAGATTCAGAGTGGTCATTAATGGCCGCAGGACAACTTGGCAAGAAGTCTCTAGTGGAGTGCCCGGGGAATCTTTAACACAAAATTAAATCGTAACTCCGGATACCATGTTCTCCAATGACCTCATTGTGCAAATAAGGGAAGTGAAGGGGCTTGCTCAAGATCACAGAGGTAATAAGGGGCAAAGGTGGGATTTGAACCCTAGGTCAATCTAGGTTGAATCTAGAGCCAGGGCCCCTCCCACTGTATCAGATTTGAAGAAAGGTACAGATGACACGTTTATCAGATCTGCAGACAACACCACACTGCAAGAGGAATAGCTAATACTCTGGATGACAGCGTTGGGAGTCAAAAAAAGCACAATTTAGGATGAGTTGAGGAAACTGAATGAGATGAGATAAGATTTTTGTAGGGATATTTGTAAAGTCTTATTTGTGCTTTGTGTTTTTCTTATCATGACTTCACAATTACAAAAGAGAAGAAGAGAACATACAACAGCCTGTGTGAAAATGATCTGGGAGGTTTAGTGGACAACAAGTTCAACACGAGTCAGTAGTGCGATATGAGCGTCCCAAAAGCTAATGTGATTTGGGGCTGCATATTTGGAGGGGCATATGAGATAAGAGAGCTGAGAGTCCTGCTGATCTCCCACAACCAGAATATTGTCTTTTTGGATGGATATTAGTCAACTGGATGGCATCCAGTGGGGGAGACCCAAGCATCCGGGCCACCCTGAGTTCCTTCAGCTCTATCAGGGACCCCTCGCTCCATACCATGACACAAATTCGCCATTCACTTTTCCCTAGTCACCTTGCTCTGAAATGAGGACAAGAAGCTCTGTCAGCAACTTCATTATCACAACAAGGCACCAAACCAGCAGCGTGTACGATCACGTGCTTAATAAACACTTATTTGTGGTGAGGGGGCTCTCTCGGCAGGTAAACACCAACTAGTTGGGAGGCAGTGTGGCACAGATGAAAAGGCGCTGGATGGAGAGGAACTGGATTCAAGTGTTGGCTTTGCTCCCGTTACCTTGATGACCTTCAGGTCACCTTGCATCCCACAGAAAAGCAACAACTTCCAGTAATTTCAACACTAGGTGTGATATTAAAAGGAGCCTGGATTTTCAGCAAACTGGTCATTTACAAGGGTCATGTTGACACAAGATTAGCGTGAGGTCCATCTACTGATTTCCTGAATTTGCAATTAGCTGACTTATGTACATCTGGGACAAAGAAAGTCCATAATTTATCCACTGTGCTTAACAAAAAGCAAAGAGCAGCTCATTGGGGTTTCATCCAAAATCGGGCCACTCTCATATCAAACCATCAATCTCAGTGAAGCCTTTCTTAGCTTTGGGAACAAGTGAAAGCTGGGAGTGGGAGGGAGATAGAAGAGGTGAGAAAGGAGCACATGACACGTGAGGTCCTATGTCTGAAAGAAAGCGTCCAAAGAACAATGACAAATGTGAAGATTACAAAAGACATATGTTAAGACTTCTAAAGAATGGTACAGAGTAGGAAAACCGAGACATGAAAGAATAATAAATGTGCTTACTTCAAAATATGCAAAGGAAAATAAAATCACATCTCAGCAAAACTCTTTGAAAACAGAAACGGATAATGTTGGTACTATCTGACCAAACACAATTTACATGCTCTTTATTCCTTTCCCCCATCAGTAAAGGGGAAAGTTGCAAGCACAACCATTTGAAACCACTGTTTTACATTGGTTTCAAGGTTTGGTTTGGGGTTTTTGGTCTGTAGAGTTTATGATGATTTGCTATTGAAGGTTATTTGTGTTGTTACAATTTTGATCGTAATCCCTGCCTTTGGCACTTAGCCATATATTAAAACACAGTAATTCATCAAGGAAAGTTGAAACAAAATTTTTGCCGGAAAATCAACCAACTGATCGTTAACAGGCATTAAGTACTTACTATATATACTAAGGACCAAGTTTAGCCCTGGGGATACAGAAAAAAGAGTGAACTGGGTCTGTGACCCAAAGAGATCATAAAAAAGGGAAAAGGACCTTAATGGGCAAAAATGTTTGTGTCAGTTCTTTCTGTAGTGGCAAGGAACTGGAAACTGAGTGCATTCCCATCAGTTGGGAAATGGCTGAATAAATTATGGTATATGAATGTTAAGGAATATTATTGTTCTGTGAGAAACGACCAGCAGGATGATTTCAGAGAGGCCTGGAAAGACTTGCATGGACTGATGCTGAGTGAAGTGAGCAGAACCAGGAGATCCTTGTACATAGCAACATCAATATTATGATCAACTCTGGGGGATGTGGCTCTTTTCAATAGTGAGATGATTCAGGCCAGTTCCAAGGATCTTGTGATGGAAAGAGTCATCCACATCTAGAGAGACAACTATGTGGAGTAAATGTGGATCACAACACAGCATTTTCACCTTTTTGTTGTTTTCTGGCTTTTTCCCTCATTTTTTTTCCTTTTTGATCTGATTTTTCTTGTGCAGCATGACAAATGTGGACATATGTTTAGAAGAATTGCACATGTTTAACCTATATCGGATTGTTTGCTGTCTAGGGAAGGTGGGGAAGGAGGGAGAAAAATTTAAAACACAAGGTTTTTCAAGGGTGAATATAAAAAAAATCTTTGCATATTTTTGAAAGTAAAAAGCTATTAATTAAAAAAAAAAGAAAAGAATGAAAATTATCCCTGCCCACAAAGACCTTGAACTCTAATGGAGACGTCAACATGTGTTCGTATATGTATATACATGTGTATATATGCATAACTATAGATGTGTATACATGAAATACATACAGAGTAGATGGAAGATCACCTCAGAGAAAAAGATTCAGAGAATGAAGAGATTGGCCTAGATGATCTCCCAAATTTCTTCTTGCTCTAAAATTCGAGAGGCGTAGACCAGACCTGTAATTTCAGAAGAAGAAACTCCTGAATAAGAAAACCACTTCTGCCAAAGCAAATGAGAGTTCTGAGGAGTTGCCTGGGATACTGGTCAAGACTTGGCCAGAGATGCGGGGTTAGCATGTGTCAGAGACAGGACAGAAATCCAGATCTTTCTCACTCCCATGGCACCCATCCATTCACTATGCCATTGATTCTCCCTGCACTCTGTTTAAATAAAACTCTTCCTACTCTTCTCCAAAGATCAGACCCATGCAGGTAGACCTGAGTGGCCTTTTCCAAATGTGACTATCCACTGTATACAACTAAAATCATTTGCAAAATCTGAGAGTAGCTTTCTTAAGTCTTGCTCCCTTTTAGTGAGGAGCTGGGAGTCATTAAGGGAACAACTGCTTCAAGGCCTCCTAATTATAGTGCCTTTCACTATTGATTAGAATTCTGATTTCTCTCTATCCATTATCTGAAATGCAGTTATAAACACCATGCCATTTAACTTTTAATTGTATAGCATCAGAAAAGAGACTGAAGTACGACACCTTTGGAGTGCAAAGCAAGTGGCACTGAATAAATGCGTATTGAATGAATGAATGAATTTTTAAATGTTTGGGAAATGATTCTTATTTCCATACAGAAGTCCCTCTGTTTCAATGGGAAAATTACCCTCTCAGCATAAGCAAAAACAAATGTAATGAAGCATTTCATTTACAAAACAAACTTCTCATTAAGATCAAATCTTTCTCTTTTGCATGAGCTGCCTGGAAATCAACAGAAAACTTTAGGATCCCAACTTCATACTATTGCTTGGCTTCTGTTCTCTGGCCCAGATGGACTGTGAGAGTCCATAAGCAAATCTGGTGCAAAGGGACTGAAGATCTGGCTCTGAATCTCACCTCACCTACTAGCTGTGTGGTCTCAGGAAAGTTATGTCCCCTACGTGAACCTCAGTTTCCTGATTTATGAATAAAGAGAATAATGTCATATAGAGTATCTATCTCACAGGGATCTTACATGGATTAAATAGATGGAAGGTGCAAAGTAAATGTCAAATGTGACTACCTGAAACATCGGTTATTATCCCCCCTCCCTAATCCCCAGGGGCAGGCACAAGTAGAAATATCCTGAGAGCCTGGGATCTTTTCTTCTTTGGGGACGGAGGGGCTGGGTACCAATCCTGTAACTCTCTGTGATTTCAACAGGCATGCATGAAATACTGACACTTTTCTGGGCACTGGAGCTAGGCAGACAAAATGTAAGTCAAGTCAAAGAAATCGAGGGGACGGACACGACACTATTTGCTGGAGGGAATTGAGAAAGGCCAAGCTTTGAAGGAAAACGGGGCTTCTAAGAGGTGGAAATGGAGAGGGAGGGGATTTCAGGCACGTGGAACAAGCTCTGGTCCAAACCTATGTGTCATCGTTGTCACCTTTCAAGCTTCGGTTCAAACTATAAATGAGATGGGCATGGGGGAAAATCAATGAATCACGGAATTAAAAGATGTCACGTGGTACAACTGATTCTTACAGGAAGATGTCCCCCACTGCTTTGACTGTTAGCAGCAGCAAGAAGGTATAATGAAGACTGAGTATTTTATAAAATGAAGTCATTAACAGCGGATTAGACAGTAGAGTTCAACATCCTCCTCTATCAATGAGGCTAATAGGGAGGGAGGCTTCCTGATTATTAGGAGGCTCTTACCTTCTTCTCAGAAAAGAGAAAACTTCTGATACTTGTTATCTTTCCATCACGACATCAGGAAGACCGCAAGCATATTTGAAAAGAAAATCAAATCAGAATCCTAGGCTGTGTTAAAAGGTCTATCATTTAGTCTAGCATTTATTAAGTGCCTACTAGGTACTAACTAGGCACTATGTTGAATGCTGGGGATACAAAGAAAGACAAAAATAGTCCTTGCTTTTAAGAAGCTTACATTCTATTGGGGAAGATAATATACAAACAAGTAGCAACAAACAAGTCAACCACAGAATACATTGGGGGCTGATCTCAGAAGAGAAGTAGTGATATTAATGGGAGAGCAGCAAAGGAGAATTTTAGCTGAGACTTGAAAGAAGCCAGAGAACCTGGGAGGTATGGAGAAAATTGGAGAGGAAGACTATGATTCAGTGAAAAGTTTACTAGACTTAAAGCTCGCAATTGAAAACCTGGTTCTGGAGCTTGTTAACTAGATAACATTGACCAAGTCACTTTACCATTCAGAGCTGGAGAAAAGGGAGAAAGAGAATGAAGGAAAGTGATAGAAGGTAGAGACCCACAGAATCTCAGATTTACAAGGATCTTCAGAAATCTACTAGTTTCACCTGTATCTGAACAAGAATCTCCTTCCTTCAAAACATCATTGACCAATGGTCCTCCAGTCTTGGCCTGGAGACCCCTAATAAAGGTGAACCTTGACTTCTCAAGGCAACTTGGTAGGGTGCTGAGGAGGATCTGTCAATATTTTTCCTGACTTTGTGCCTTTGTAATGCTTACCAATTACTCCTAGCTCTTTCCTCCAGGATTAAGTGGAACCAATCTGTTCCCTCTTCAAGCAGAGGAAATAAGAGGACAGCAAATCCAACCAACTATTCTAAAAGGTATTCTTAATTTCTTCCATGGTCATACCCTACCTAGCCTCTGGGGAAGTGAGCCCAAAGTCCTCAGTAATAGCAATGCCTCCCACACTGCTTGCCTCAATTCCATCCTGGCCCCTGCCACCATCATCTCAGGGAGAAGTCCCTATGGAGAAAAGGTCTGATATCCCCTTAATGATCAATGTCAATTGCAGATCAACTGCTACCAACAGATAGGTGAAACCAATAGCTCCAGGAATACACCCCATTCCCATATGACCAGCCCTATCTCCAGCTTACTCCCAGGATTTATCGTCCAGAAAATCAACCCTTTGAGATGTGACCTGGCAAACCCTTTTAGAGATAGTTCAACCCCAGAATCTTCAGACACCAAAGCTACTGAAGAAGTGGAAAAGGAAGTGCTTGGCAACATAGTCCTTGGTACTGTCAAATGGTTCACTAAATATGGATTTATCAACAAAAAAATAACATCAAAGAAGATATACTACCATCTTTGTGATTGTACCCTGAGAATCTTTGGGCATTGCCATCTACCCTTCCCCCAAACCCCCTGTAGATGTGAAACTCCTCCTGAAACTTGAGCTTCTTGCTCGTTGTTTTTTTCTGGTTTTATCTCTACTGCCTAGTACAACCATTGCAAAGAGTAATCATTTAAATTTTCATTCGTTCATTTGTTCATTTGTTTGCTCATTCACCAAATACCCTCATTTCTCTACGAGCTTGGAATGCAACCAACAAATGGTGTTTCCACCATTTTTAGAATTCAGAATTTGTCTGGGAGGAAGAGGGAAATGATTCAGAGGGTTTCAATGCTAGGATTTCATATAACCTCTCATCTCAGCAACTCTTTCTTGTTTTCACTGGCAGTGACAGATAACGCCCCATACTACCGTGAGTCAAAGATCAGCAACTGTGAGCAGCGACCATGAGCAATGTGGGCTACATTTGAAGTCAATAGGAATATGTCAGCATAACCCTCACTTAGCCACTTATTCTCTGTTACTTCAGCCACATCACCTATTTGAGCCTCAGTATCCTTCTCTGTTAAAAGTAAGGATTGGTCCAATTAACTCCTGCAGTTCCTTGAAGCTCTAGAGATTCAATTATCAGCCCTAATTTTTAATGTTCAGATAGAGATAGGATTCAGATCTAAACACAAGTGGCAAAGGATTTGGAAGCTAAATACCTCTTGGTAAATATTCCATCACTTCCTAAAGTTTTTTTTTTTTTAACATCAACAATTTTTAAAAATTTGTTTCCTTTACAACCCTGTTATCTGAACTAAAACCAGTTGTCTAGGACAACGGAAGTGTGAATTTGTCTTTCCCTGTTTCTAAACAGTAGCAACTAAGGGATATTAAAATATGAAAGACAAGTGCAGAAGCAGGATAATCTTACATCTTTTTTGGCTCTTCCTATTCTGCAAAATAGCGGGACCCTTTCAAAGGCTTTCTAACATTGACTCAATCATAATGAAGCCAAGAAGTATCTGAAGAGTAGGCTGCTAGCAAATGGACTACTTGGGAAGCCTTTTTCTGATTCTTCTTGATTCTGGATTATTATTGCTGTACTTTGGAATCCCCAGACCTGCCAGTTGGGGAATTTGTAGGCCCATCAAAAAAAGAACAGAACAGCTTTTGTAGCCTTCTCTCTTTTTTGTAGCCTTCTCTCTCTCTTTTGTAGCCTTTCTGGCATTCCACACTCCAGCTAAAGAGCTACACTGTTTCCCAGCTTATTCCTACACTATCCCACCTCTGTGCCATTATTTCTGCCATTCCCCATGCTCTTTAACTGCGTTCTATCCCTATTCTGCCTGCTGAAAACCTGTCCTTCCTTTGAAGCTAAGTCTATATATGCCCCATTGCTCTGTGTGTATTCTGTATATAACTTTTGTATGGCTAGTCCATTAGAAAGGGCAGCTAGGTGGCACAGTAGTCAAGAGCACTGGGCCTGAAGACCTGTTCAAATCTGGCCTCAGACCCCAATTAACTATGTGACCCTGGGGGCAAGTCACTTCACCTGTTTGTCTCAATTTTCTCATCTGTAAAATGAGATGAAGAAGAAAATGGCAAACCAGTCCAGTAATTCTGCCAAGAAAACCCCAAATGGGGTCACAGATAGTCAGACATGACTGAACTGACTAAACAACATTATAAGTGCATTCGAATGTAAGCTTCTTGAGTGCAGGACCTGTTCTCATCTTTCTTTGTATACCCAGTGCTTAGCACAGTTCCTGGGACATAATAAGAGCATACTAAATGCTTGCTGACTGAGTAACTGAAGGGAACAGATGAAACAGGAATAGGTTTGGTACCCCCCCTTCTCCTGTGTCAATCACACTGTTCCTTATATACTTTAGTAGAAACCTGGCTTCAGGATTTGGGGATAGGACTTTTTATTCCTCTACCAAACAAAGCTCATTTTCCTCCCAGCCTAGAACTTACATGATACAAGCTAGCATTTCTACAGTGATTTAAGTTTTGCAAAGTACTTTATAAATATGATCTTTATTTGGTCCTCACAATCAACATGGAAAGTAGGTACCACTTCTATTTTATAGAAAAGGGAACTGAGGAAGACAGAGGTAAAGTGACTTGCCCAGGATCTTCCAGCTGGAAAAGTCTGATGTTGGATTTGAACTCAAGACTTCCAACACTCCATCCACTGTGCCACCTACATGTTTCCTTGACCCCAGCAGTTTGGCCCCTGTTCCCTCTGGCTGGAAGTGGGTTCTGCCTTATCTGAACTCTTAGTGCACTTTATATCTCTCTAGAAACAGCTCTTTCACATTTGCTTTTTCTTCACTAGCCTGTACTCTTCGTAAGGGAAGGAGGTATAGCTCCTTCTTCTCTTGCAGTAGAAGCAATATCCTGTGCTGGCTGAAATCGTTTCAGTCCAAATTTAAGATCAGGTAAAATGGACATGGATAAATACAGAATTAAGGTAATCTCTCTCCCTTGCTACTAGGCAGACTACCACAGCCAAGAATGCCAATCTGGACAGGTGTACCACGAGGCTATAAAAGATGGCAGTGAGCTGAATGACCCACACTACAATATGACCCATATCTGTTCCTGCCTCTTCATATACACAACTGACTGGAGCTGACAGACCTGCATCCAAAATGTCAGGCTGGGAACAGGCTAGATTGACAACATCAGACGGAAACTATTATCAGTTATTTCGAACGAAGAAACCATTGGCAGGATGTGGGTACGGGGATGGGCAGTGATGAAAACTCCCATCAACTCTTCTCTCCAGCTGAATCTATCAATTCATAAGTCTATTCATACTCTGCATTCTCTTGCGGCCGTGGAGAGTTTATATAGGGATAGCATTTTTCCTCCCTGTCACTGACATTAGGTTGAGGGGTTAAGAATGAATGTCTGTTAAATGGAACCAGACAGACAACTCCAGAAGAGCCAATCAAATGGCAAGTGTCTTAATGGTCTTGCAAAATTTCACAGGATCATTCAAAGGAAGGATTGTAAATGGTGAGTAACTTTATGAAACTACTCCAAATCATGAATAAAAAGAGAAATGCAAATCAAAGCAACTCTGAGCTATTACCTTATAGCCAGCAGATTGGTAAGGATGACAAAAGATACAGTAATGCTGGAAGTGCTGTGGAAAGACAGGCACCCGAACAAACTGTTGATGGAATTGCAAATTGTCCCATGCATTCTGGAAAAGCATTTGGAATAACCTGAGAAAAGTCAATGAATTTAATTCATATCATATTATTGAGCACAAGCCCTAAGTAAGTCAGAGATTAAGAGAAAGCCTTGAGATACAGCAGTTCCTTTCTTGGTGGCAAAAAATAAATAAAACAAAACAAAACAAAAAAAATGGAAATAACTCAGGGAACTGGCTAAAAAATTATGATATCTGAGTAGAATGAAATATCATTATTGTACCTTAATAAAAGATGACCATGAAAAAAACAAAGAAACATGGGAAGACTTGCATGAATTGATGCAAAGTCAGCAGAGCAAGAACATGCTGCATAATCTTTACAATAATGGAAACCAAAAGAACATGGAAACAAAGCAGAATATATCATAATGCTAAATCTTGACCCAGAGGCCCTCACTCTGTTCAGTAAAATATGGCAAGGGTACTATATTACTAAATTTTGAATACCTCGGTTGTTGTTTTTGCCTAACTGTTCTTTGTTATAGGACAGTCAGGGGAAATCTATCTGGAAATGACTTTGATGTTAAAAAGAAATCTATCCAATTTATTTTCTTTTTTGTTTATTAAAGCTTTTTATTTGCAAAACATATGCATGGGTGATTTTTCAACAATGACCCTTGCAAAACTTCCTATTACAAATTTTCCCCCCTAGTCCCCATCCCTCCACTAGATGGCAGGATATCCACTGCATGTTAATTATGTTAAAATACTTGACAAATCGAATATATGTATACATATTTCCACACTTATCATTGTTGTGCAAGAAAAATCATATGTACAAGAAAGAAAAATCAGAGAAAGGAAACACAATGCAAGCAAACATCAATGGAGAGCATGAAAATGTTATGTTGTGGTCTACATTTCACATCCCTCTCTCTGGGTGTATATGGCTTTCTTCACCGAACAATTGGAATTGGTTTGAAGCATTTCATTGTTGAAGAGAGTCATGTCCCTTAGAACTGATCCTCATATAGTATTGTTGTTGCCGTGTATAATGATCTCCTGGTTCTGCTCATTTCCCTCAGCATCAGTTCATGCAAGTCTCTCCAGGCTTCTCTCTCTCTCTCTCTCTCTCTCTCTCTCTCTCTCTCTCTCTCTCTCTTTCTTTTTTGCTGAGGCAATTGGGGTTAAGTGACTTGCCCAGGGTCACACAGCTAGGAAGTGTTAAGTGTCTGAAATCAAATTTGAACTCAGGTCCTCCTGACTTCAGGGCTGGTGCTCTATCCACTACGCCACCTAGCTGCCCCCTGCTGGTCGTTTCTTACAGAACAATAATATTCCATAACATTTATATGCCATAATTTATTCAGCCACTCTCCAATTGATGGGCATCCCTTCAGTTTCCAGTTTCTAGCCACTACAAAAAGGGCTGCCACAAACATTCTTGCACATGTGGGGCCCTCTCCTTCCTTTAAGATCTCTTTGGGATATAGGCCCAATAGAAACACTGCGGGGTCAAAGGGTATGCACAGTGTGATAATCTTTTGGACATAGTTCCAAATTGCTCTCCAGAATGGTTGGATCCATTCACAGCTCCACCAACAATGTATCAGTGTCCCAGTTTTCCCACATCCTCTCCAACATTCCTCATTATCCTTTCCTGTCATTTTAGCCAATCTGACAGGTGTATAATGGTACCTCAGAGTTGTCTTAATTTGCATTTCTCTGATCAATAGTGATTTGGAGCACCTTTTCATATGACTAGAAATAGTTTTAATTTTATAATCTGAAAATTGTCCATTCATATCCTTTGGCCATTTATCTTTTGGAAAGTGCCTTGAATTCTTATAAATATGAGACAATTCTCTATATATTTTAGAAATGAGGCCTTTATCAGAACCCTTAAATGTAAAGATGATTTCCTGATTTATTGTTTATTGTCTGCATTAGTTTTGCTTGTACAAAAACTTTTTAACTTAATATAATCAAAATTATCTATCTGGTGTTCAATTAAGAGTTCCAGTTCTTTGGACACAAATTCCTTCCTTCTCCGGTCTGAGAGGTAAACTATCCTATGTTCCTCTAATTTGCTTATAATATCACTCTTTATATCTAGATCATGAACCCATTTTGACCTTATCTTGGTATACGGTGTTAGGTATGGGTCAAGCCCTAATTTCTTCCACACTAGTTTCCAATTTCCCAGCAGTTTTTGTTGAATAGTGAGTACTTATCCTAAGAGCTGGTGTCTTTGGTTTTGTCAAACACTAGATTGCCACTGATTGACTAGTCTATTTCTTAGCCAGTACCAAATAGTTTTGATGACTGCTGCTTTATAATATAGTTTTAGATCTTATCTAATTTATTTTCAAAAAAGATTTCATGGAATCACATAGCCAGGAGGGACCTCATGAGCCATCGAATGTGACCTAAACCATTCTCTTAACTCTCAACTCTAACCATTTTTTTTCAGGTTTAAAGTTTTGCAGGTCCTTCTGTTTTGTTTAGGTTTTCATTCAATCTTTGGCTCTTCTCATTTGCCTCCATACGCCATGAGCCTTGAGGCATAAGGTTCACCCAGCTTTATTGTTTGGCTGAAGGGAAAGCTGACAGCTCTATCCATATTAATCACATTAACTAAGCATTTTGGAAGTAGGCAATCACAGGATGGTCCCTTACCAAATCACGCATTCTCTCAGCACTCTGATCTGCAGGGTACTATTAAAGAGACAGGCAGGGATGAAAGAAAGGAAATGCCACATCTTATCTAAAACTATACCATCTGTTCTCCAGGTAAAACATCCCTGGTTCCTTGAGTTGATATTCACATGGCATGGACTCAAGGCCTTCTAACATTCTGGCTGCCCTCTCTGGGGGCTCTCCATTTGTCGATGCCTTTCCTAAACTATGATGGTTCAACGATACTCCAGCTGCCCTTGGACTAGGGGCTATCTATAACTTCTCTCCTCTGGATACTCTAACATTTTTAATTGAAGCCACAAAGTGCATTTACCTCTTTTGACTGACGCGTTCCACTGCTGAGCCCATAGTCCACTAAAGCTCTTTTTTCAGATGAACTACTGTCGAGACATACTTTCCCCATCTTGTACCTGTGAGGAGAAAAGAAAAATTTGACATTTAAGGACCCCTCACAAATCCCCAAATATCTACCATTATAAAGAAAAACAAATCTCTATACTATAAGTGGTCATAACAAAACTTATGGTATAGAAGAAACAGAAAACTACAGACATATTTAATTTAGCCATTCCCAGGAATTGCCAAATGTAAAAATTCTCAGCTGTATACTTGACCATTTAAAATAAATCTGATACCATGTTATTCCCAAATTCAGACTGACTTCCTTCAAGTTCAGTTCAAACACTACCACCTACATGAAATTTTTCCAGATTTTCCCAATTACCTTGTATTTATTTTTCTGTATTTCTATATGTAGACAGGGTTTTACCTACCAGAATGTGAGTTCCCTGAGGGGAGAGACTTTTATTTTTGTGTTTCTATCCCTAGTGCCTAGTATAGTGCTAGGCACACAGGAGATACTTCCTCAATGTACACTGAATGAGTGGTACAGATGCCAACCTGGTCTTCATGAATACTCATATGACCAGGGAATTCTCTCTCTGAGTCTCTTTGCATTTATCTAGCCTGTTCCTTGGATGACACATTCATTTGGGCCCTTACGCAAAACCTTTTTAACTTGGTAGGACTACAAAGAATACCTCCATATTATAACGCATTACAATGCTTTGGAGGGATACATTGGCAGGAAAAACATATGGCAGTACAGACCTATTGAAATGTAAGCTATAAATTAAGCTAACCCTGAGGTACCACCTCACACCTCTCAGATTGGCTAAGGTGACAGGAACAGATAATGAGAAATGTTGAAGGGAATGTGGGAAAACTGGGAGGCTAATACATTGTTGGTGAAGTTGTGAAATAATCCAACCATTCTGGAGAATAATTTGGAACAATGGCCATGTCTCTATTGGGTCTGTATAACAAAGAGATCATAAAAGAGGGTAAAGGACTCACATGTGCAAAAAAAAAAGGCAGCCCTTTTTGCAGTGGCAAGAAAATGGATGCCCATCAATTGGAGAATGGCTGAACAAATAATGGTACATGAATGTTATGAAATATTATCGTTCTGTGAGAAACGACCAGCAGGACGATTTCAGAGAAGCCTGGAGAGACTTGCATGAACTGATGCTCAGTGAAAGGAGCAGAACCAGGAGATCATTGTACATGGCAACAACAAGATTATGTGATGATCACTGTGATGGACATGGCTCTTTTCAACAATGAGGTAACTGAAGGCAATTCTAATAGGCTCAGGCCCGACAATGCCTTCCACATCCAGAGAGAGAATTATGGGAACTGAATGTGGTTCGAAGTACAGTATTTTCACTTTTGTTTCTTTCTCATTGATTTTTCCCTTTTGATCCAATTTTTCTTACACAATACAACATATGAGGAAAACATATTTACTTGCTGTCTTGGGGAAAAGGGAGAGAGAAAAATTTGGAACACAAAGTTTTATAAAAACGAATGTTGAAAACTATCTTTACATGTATTTGGAAAATAAAACACTACAGAAAATTTCAAAAGAAGAAAGAAATGCAAGCTATTATATGCATATTCACTGAATCACAGAGCAGGAAATGTTGCCAGCAATGGGCCCATTTGCTTCAAGACCTCTCGTGAAAGGAAACTCCTCTTCTCTCTGAAGTCCATAATACTTTTGGACAGATCTCATTGTTACAAAGTTGTTGTTGTTGTTGTTGATCATTTTGTTTTCTTTTTCAAATGTCAATCCTGAATCTGTTCCTAGTTTTGCCCTGTGAGATCAAGGAGGATAAGTCTCATCTCTCTTCCATATTTCCACATGACAGACTGTCAAATACTCATAGGCAACTATTATATATGTATGTATTTATATATTCTGTTTTATAATAATATACACATATATAAATATATACACGTATGTATGTTTGTATCACTATTCAGGGGAAAAAGCAAACCACTGGCAAGAAGTCTATAGTACTGCCTGAAAGCTTCATTTTCAAACATTTATGTCTTAGAAATAAAATGTATCATCCTCTGGGAATGGCCTATGAGGTAAATTTCCATATTTTCCAGTGAAAATTTGAGTTCAAAAATATATCTATAGAAAATGTCATATAATTGGTGAAAATGAATCCTTTTTAAAAAATCAGCTCCTTCAGAAAGAAAAAAAGATGACTGAATACTCTCATTTCTGCGTCTGATTAGCCTTAGGCCTCTAAATCATAGCACTGCTGACCCAGGTGACCATCTTTGAGAAGAACCGGCTGAAACGTTAGGATTTGGGACACGTCTGAGACATGTAACCATTTAGAGAAAAGCCATTCTCTGAGGTTCTGAGGGTGGCTGCCGAAATCAATGAAGCCTGATTGGCAATAGCAGCTCCTTAATGGCTTCATTGTGAAAAAGGCACTTCCTTCGAACCCGAGCCCCCTTCACGCAGCCTTTCCATGTGATTTTCTCCTGCCTGCACATCAGCTTCCCACCAAGCCAAAATGGTTGGTGACTTAGATATTCATCAAACTCTTTAGTCACCCTATTTGGGACAGGATGAGATTATCTGTTAAAATCTCTATGAACTCTAGCATTTTAAGATTCTGTAATCTTAAAGGAAAGAACTCAAACAGAAGTCATGGGGCAATCTATTGTTAGGAAACAATTATGGATCGTTAAGGAAAGGTCAGGAAAAAAGCAGTGGGAAAATGCCTAGTGCCTGATGAAGGGGAAGCCAAGAGACTGAAAGGAGACATTCAAGCTGCGCTTCAGAGACCGTCCTGTCTGAAATTCTCAGGAATATGGCTGGAAGGGACCTTCGACTCTACTGAATCCAACCCCCTTGTTTTACCGGAGGGGAAACTGAGACCAGAACAGAGCAACATTGAAGCCTAGGTCTTCTGGCTCTGAATTTGGGGATACAGTCCCTTTCCTGCTTATACCTGGCCCTTACATTTGAGCCTTAGACCTGAAGAATTTAACAAAGGAAGCGTTACAGGCTGCCCATAATTTCATACTGTGTATGAGTAGAGAGATAAGGATGGAGAGGAACCTTGTCTAGTGTCAGGAATCCAAAAGAGAAGGGGAATTGGAAGAGCTTCCTGCTGAGAGAAAGGGTCAGTGAATTTGGAAAAACAAAAACTTTGAAACACACTTGAGGAGACCAGTCAAGAGTGGTTGGTTTCCCGACAAAAGAACTGCAAATGTGTTGATCAGTCCCCAGGTATATTAGCTCTGGTAGCCTCAGAAAAGGCTAACACTCCGGGATGAGAAGGAAAAAGCCCAGACAGAAGATAGTAGTTCCACAGAGAAGCAGGAAAGGGCAATTTCAAAGACGGACATAAATTGCAGGTATAGATGCAGGCTGGAGTCGCGATGAGATACGGTGACTACTGGGAGAGAGAATCATGAGAAGTGCTTCAGTTACGACACAATGCTAAGAGAGTGAAGTGTTTAGAGAACATTTTCTTTGTCCTTAACGTGGGAGTCTGTTGTGTCCTATACCCACATTATTTACTTTGCTCTTTCCGTCCTAATAAAACCTTTTGCTATTTTGACAAATGGTTTCTGCCCAGTCTGCTGAGAGAGAAGGTTCTAGATGAAGATTTAACATTTATTTGCATAATTATGATTGCTCAAAACATCCTGTGATAAACCTGGAATGAGGAAAGGGTTCTGGAGCTAAATGGGAATGCTCTAATTCACAAAAAAGATTTGCAAAATACACGTCTGTTTATAATTAAACATAAGCTCAACATTTTAATATGCTCAGGACAAGATGAGAACGAGACAGGATTCTCAGTATTGAACTGAGTGGTATACGAGGTGCTCTTTAGCTCTGATATATTAGAATTCAACCCTCCAGAATGCCTTTGGTAATTGGTACTGTCTGTAACAGTACCAAGGGTTGGGGGGAACAGGAGAGGGGGGAGAGAGAGAGGGAGAGGGGGGAGAGAGAGAGAGAGAGAGAGAGAGAGAGAGTGAGAGAGAGAGAGAGAGAGAGAGAGAGAGAGAGAGAGAAGGAGAGAGAGAGAAAGAGAGAAAGAGAGAAAGAGAAAGAGAGGGAGGAAAGAGGGGAGGGAGGGAGAGAGAGAGAGAGAGAGAGAGGAGACTGAGAGTCTGAAAATAAGTACAATGCCACAATGCCTGTGGACCTCCCACTTTGGCAAAGGCACAAAGTGGGAATGTTTTCTTCTATCTCCTTTCAAGCTACGCCTGCTCTTCATCATTTTTATTTTTTCACTTGATTTTCGTGGGTGACTGTTCTTTTTGTTTTCATTTTTGTAGTCATCAGCTAGTTGAACCTTTTTGGCTCTGCTAACTTGACTCTGTCAGCTTATGTAGATTTTTCCATGTTCCTGCATATTCATCACACCCCTCATTCCTTCTGTCACAGTACTAATACACTGCATTCACATACCCCAGTTTGTAAATATCTGATGTCTCTGGGGACTCTCTTCTTAGTAATGGCTTCCTGGGGATATGAACTTAGTGTGTGAGAGTATGGACATTTCAGGCACTTTATTCACATAATTCCAAAATTGTTTTCCAGAGCAGCTTTATTGATGCACAATTCCACCAACAATGCATGAGTGTGCCTCTCTTTCCACAACTCCTCCAACACTGGCTGTTCCCATCTTTTCTCATCATTGCCAATTTGCAGGGGGGAGGTGAAATTTTAGAGTTGTTTTGATTTGCATTCCTCTTATTATTGTTTTGTGCATTCTTTCATGTAACGGTTGTTAATAGTCTGAAATTCTTCTTTTGAGAAATGTTTGCTCATATCCTTTGGTCATTTGTCAACTGGGGAAGGGCTTTCAGTCCCCCATATATGTCTGTATACTATATATTTATATACAGCAACATATCATGACAATAATGTAAATGGAAAGGACGGTCACAAAAATTCAAAAGGGAATGCTTCAAACTCATAAAGAACAAGTATAGCTTCTGGTCATATATACACCTAGGCATATATATGACCAAAGGCCACCACTCACTCACTCTCACTCTCTCTCTCTCTCTCTCTCTCTCTCTCTCTCTCTCTCTTCCTTCCTCCCTCCTTCTTTTTCTCCCTCCCCCCCCTCTCCACACACACACATACAGACATACACACACACGTGTGCCTACATATGTATGTGCATGCATGTACATACATAATACAAATCTGTTTATTGACCCAAATGTTCCTAGCTGAACGCTAAGCTCTTTCTCTAAGGCTTAGCCACTCAGCCATCAACATGTCCTCTTCCACTCCCCTCTATTCTTCACTTTTCTGGCTATAGCACAGGGCACTGCCATGGGGCTATGCCAGTCCCATCCAGCTTCTCCCTGGGACTGTGTCTCAGGTAGAGCTGAATTCTGTTATAATCTCCTTAGTAGGGCCAGTTTGTGTAGTCCTGCTTCTAAAGATTTGTGGGTGGTGGGGAAAGGGGTGCCGAGTCAGCTCATTAGGGGTTAGGGATTAGCCCTCTCTGCTGTTGGTTCACTGAATTGGCCCCTCATTAGAGTTCTTAGCATCCTGGACTGAGGAGACAGTTGAAACAGCTTTGTCTCGTGTACATAATCCCTATTTTGGAGAGGTCTGAGAGGCTGTGAGGATTGGAGAAAATGTCTAGTTTTCCATCTTGTTTACATTGCCCCGAAGTCCAACCCATTCAATTTTGATTGAATTATAGATGATTAACTTCAACTTATACACAATTGATTTTGTGGGGTAAAGAGCAACATGTAGAGCAATACACAAAGGAAAACCAATATATGTGAAATCAAAGGGAACTACAAGAATTTGACTTCATTTCCAAACAAAAAAGGTAGGTCGAAGCTAAGCTTACTTGCTGAGTTTACTAGCATCCCCTTCTCTAAACTTGCCCCTCCAGATTTCATGCTATGGAATGATTTCATTCTTGAAAACAAACCATCTAACTTGAGTTTATGTCCCAAGGATGCTGAGTGCTCTGGAAATAACAAGGAACTGCACACACCTATTTGGGCACAAGGGTAAGGAGTCAATGGAGTTGGGGATTCTGGGACTCTCGCCATCCTTCTGAAGACAGTCTTTCCCATCCCTGGTTTAGCCAACTCTAGGCTTCTGTTCCACTGTTTTGGTTCCCTTGCGGCATGATGTCATGAGGTTAAAAAGGTCAGGGACTAAATCTCTCTAGTGCCACCAGAGGCCAGAGTCAGCACCATGGAGTGGAAATGGCGAGCTTGCGGCCAATGTGAATATTAGAACAGCCAGACATCTCCTTCATCAGGCGGCCCTTGCTGACAATCCCCAACCACATGAAGCCGGCACTTCGATTCCCTTCTCCTTTCTTTGCACTAAATGAGGAGAATCCACCTGAGGACATAACATTCTGCTCACCTCCTTGTACATCAGTTAAGCCATGTCTGCCTATGTTTCTCCAAATTCTTTTCAAGTGCTATCTTTACAGCGGGGCAATAATATTTTACTATCATCACGTGCCACAGTTTGTGCCGCAATTCCCCAGAGGAGTGGGATTATTTGAAGCACCTACGTCTAGATAAATGGATTCAGACAGATAGACAGACAGACAGATCGATAGCATAAGTAGAAGAGATGGATGGATAGATAGATGATGGATGAAGTAAGCATTTAATTAAGCACTAACTTAGCATCAGAGACTGTGCTAAGTGCTGGAGATGCAAAGATAAAAAAGGAAGATAGGCCCTGCTCTTGAAGAGCTTACAGTTTATTGGGGATGATAACACATAACAAGAAATTAGAAATTAGACAAGGATGGAGGGTAGAAGGATACCAATGGGGATAATGCAGCAGGGAGGAAAAAAGGGGACACTAGAGAGTCTAGAAGCAACCTCAGAAGTCATCTAGAAATCAACCTCCTTCCCCTCACCATTTTTTGAGAAAATTGAGGCCGAGGGAAGTAAAACACTTCTGACTTGCACAAGATCGCATAGGAAGTATTCAAGATGGAACTTGAACCCCGGTTCCTTGAATCTAAAGTCCAAATGCTTTCCTCTCTACCCATTCCCATTGTTCATCCTGTGTTTTTGAAGAAGGCCAATGACATCGGGTGGTAACGTCTTGACCCGAGTATGAATTGGATTTAAATGAGGCAGAGTTACACAAAGTCGTCAGCCTCAGTCTCCCTTCCAGAGTCATCAAAGACTAGCAGCAAGACAACAGTCAAAATGACTGGCAATGGCCCAGGATGCAATCTCTAAGCACTCCACAGTGTCCGCTTCTGCTGTCTTCACGTCCATGGGAAAAAAAAAATTGTTCTTTTTCTCCTATTCCACCAGGGTAAGTCTTCGGATCCTTGGGGTAGACATCCTCCTAACTCACTAGCAGATGTAGCCATCTTGGTGGATAGGCTAAACCAGGTTGAAGGTAATGGGCTCCTCTCTACCAAACATACAAAGGGATTATCCTCTGGCTGAAACTTTCCTTCATCTCCACCCTCTCCGGGGACACCAGACACCATCCAACCTCATATTCTTTCTGTTCAGCATTGCTAAATCCTTAACTCTTAGCCTGTCCTCTCCCTCAAACTCCAGGTCCATCTTTCCAATTTCCTGCTGAGCAGCACCTGCCTTCCATTATCTAAAAGATAACACCCAAAGTGACAGTGACATATGATGGAAAGAAGAGCTTTGGAGTTGGAGAACCTGGGTACATATTTCCCTTCGGATATTCATTCTCTGCATCAACCTGAGTAAGTCACTCCTCCCTGGGCCTTGCTTTCCCCATCTCTAAAATGAAGGTACCAGATCAGATGGTCTCTGAGGTGCCAGCTAGCTCTGAAATCATGATCTTCAATCCTATGTTCAAAAGCAAAGTCAAGCTGATCCCCTGTTTTAAGTGAAGTGATGAGTCAAGCCCCCGTTCTGATAGGTTGCTGGGTTTCACCGAATTGATCGCTTAGACTAAAGCGATGGATTCTACGGGGCATCCATGATAGGCATATGGCAGCAGAGATCATAAGCTCCAAGGTGGAAGAGACCACAGAGACCATCTGGTCCAGGCCAGACTGTAAAATTCGCCTGCCAAGTGGTCATCTAGCCTCTACCTGTCGACCTCCCCGAAGGGGGATGTTTCAGTCTCTGTACCGATAGCTAGACTGGTAGTAGCTAGAATTCGTCTTGGAGACACAGAGACCCGGGTTCAAATGGCACCTCAGATCCTCACTAGCTATGGTGACCCTAGGCACACTTCCTTGATCTCAGCCTCAGTTTCCTCATTTGTGCAATGAAAATAATGAGTGCCCAAATCACAGGGCTATTCTGAAGATGGAATGAATGTGTGTAAAGGATTGGATAAATGTCAGCCATTATCAGTAAGAGGCTTAAAGAATCTGCATGGAGGGACAGAGCTGAAGAGAGTCCCATCTCTTCCCATTGATTTAATCCTATGGCTATCTCTGGGGAGAGGAAGAGAAGGATGGTGGGTAAAGAGCTGAGCTCAGAGGCAGAAAGTCTTAGGTTCAAATCCTACCTTTAATGCATACTGTGAGACTGTGAGCAGGTCATTTACCTTTCTGGTGCTCTGAGCAACTCTTCAAGGATGGCTTTAAGACACAGAGAAGGTGACAGCCTAAACTGGTAAAGGGAATCTTCTCTTGGGAATTCCCTGTAACAATGGGAATCAGAAGTCCAGGCCCTATCTCGACCCTTCATCTTGGAAAGTAAGTGTCCAGACTCAGGCCCGGTCCAAGCTCCCATCCTGGTTATTCAGCTCAGCTGGAGGCCCAAATGCTAAGTCCCCAGGCAGAAGGCACAATCAACTCCAGGGTCAGAGTGACATGTTCAGGTACCATCACTTCTCCGCCTGCCTCATTTCCGCTTCCTACCATGGCCCAATTTGAGGCCACAAGCTCCAGGACCCACCAGAGCAGGATTAGAGATGCAGAGCTTTAGGCTCACCCCTGGCCCATGGTTCCTAACTCAGTTTAAAAGTACGGTCCCCATGCTAGAAGGATCTGAGTGGGTCTCCCTTTCCCAGTGCCCACGGGCTTCGTCTCTCTCCCTACGCTGCTTTAGACTAGAAAAATAACCCGCTGGAATTTCTCCTTGGATTTCCCGACTATTCCTCCATCTAATGCCTTTCCACAATCTTTGATGGAGTAGCTGTGAGACAAAGCTGGGCTGCACTGCCACCTCCCACACCGACATCTTTGCCAGTCTCTGAATGGGGTCACAAACCAACAATCTTAGTTAGAAGGAACTCCTCTGGTGGCTAACTCTTCTGACCCGTTACCTCAGTCCCTGACAGATAAGCCGACATCCTTGGCAATCACTAACATAAACCAAAGGGCATACAGCTCAGAATTGGACTTGTGCTTTTCATTGACAAAAGGGACACTGAAGTGAGGAAACTCTCTCTACTGATGCAGTTCGGACTCTTTCCCAAAAATCCGTAGTCTTAAGGAGTTAATCAAGAGTCAATAAACATTTCTTAAGCCCCCGCTATGGGTCAGGCACTGTGCTAAGTAGTGAGGATACAAATACAACAAAGAAAGGCAGTATATGGATATATACAGATAGCTATAGACAGACAGACAAATAGAAAGACTGACAGACACAGACAGATGAGAAAGACAGACAAGACAGACACAGACAGGCAGATAGACAGACATGACAGATAGACAAGTAGGCAGACAGATAGACACAGACAGACAACTATACAGATAGACAGAGAGCAATTCTTAGTAAAAGATGTTGGATTAAATTTAACTGAAAGCCAAATCCCCATCATTTCTCTTTTGAAACAATTTGTTTTGGTGGGGTGGCTCCCAAACCCAAATGCAGCGAGGGCCCCCTTTCCCTTCATTTATTAATAATGACAGACCCCATTTCTAGAGCACCTTAGAAAGCCTATTGTTGTCAATAATCTTGAGGGAAATGAGGCTGAGCAAGAAAAAATAGCTTGTCCAGCATGACCTGGCTCACAAGTACAGGAATGTTGACTCCCGGGCCAGTAATCTGCCCTGACATTGGAAAGACCTTGCCTAATGACCCTCTCTGCAAATAAACGCCTTCCTTCCATACATGGACCAGAGCCCCAGAAGGAATTAGTCTAGGCCAGGCTATGTGAAGAAATATCTTGGCTTCCCCATGAAAGGGTTTGAGTCCTGTATCTAGAACCCATGGGCCTGAGTCTCAGGATCACCCTCAGGGTTGGGCCTTGTATAGATCTCAAGCCACATTGGCTTCCCCCTCCCACGGGAAAGGAGGAGACATTAGCAACCCAAAACTTCAACATAGTCATCCCTTTATCAGCTGTCCTATCATTCCACTCTGAAAGAGGTCTGCCAGCGTAACCTTGCAGCTGTCATTTATGGGTTTTGCTCAGCAAAATAAACCTTGTGGGAAAACCGTCTTTCTCCAAACTTCCTGCCAATAGAAAACAGGAAAACTCAGAAGCAAAATTTGCCGAAGGGTCTCACATCTGTAGAGGGCTGATGACCTTGATAGTGTAAAGGCGCTGGCTGGTGGAGGAGAGGGAGAACAACATCAACTTTGCAGTCTCGCCTCTGGTGCTTACCGGCTAAACCTGGTGACTGGATAAAACAGAGGGGAGAGGGGTGACAGGTTCTAGATCCCACAACCAAGCTGGACCCCAATAGCATTTCGGAGGGGAAGAGAGAAGTTTGGAGATGTAGAACCTAAGGGTGAGGAAAGGAGATCCCAGAAGGATCAGCTGTTGTGTCTGTCTGCGTCCCCACTCCTTTTCCTCCAAGGGAAAGATGCTCATCGCTAGCTGGACTGTGGCAGAATAGTCCCTGTCCCTAGCCCTAGCCCTAGCCCTAGCCCAACTCAACAGAATTTGCCCAAGGAGGAATCCTGGGATTGCTAGTTAAAGCCCTGAGAAAGTAACAAAGTATTTCAAAAGGCTGGCTTAATGAAAATTTCACGAAGTCCAGGACATGATTCTAAGAGTAACAGGATGCCCCCAAAGCTTTAGTTACAGGAATTCCCTTCAGAGAAGTAACGATCAAAATGGAAGTCAGAAGCTTCACTCCGGCTCTTGTCACTGCAGAATAAAACATTTTCTCCCCTGCAGGCCCAGTCTGGTGAGGGGGTGCCTACCACTGGGAGTCAGCATTAAATGTCTTACCCTAAGTTGGCAACAGATCCTTCTGGAATAGAGGGAAAGTCGCTACCGGACACCACCACATGATTTTGGAGAAAGACAAAGATCTCGTAGGTTAGCAGTCAACAGGAATCTTCCAAACGCTTACTTCAAGGCAGCCCTCGACAAAGCCCTGTCGACAAAGGGTTCTCCCTCCCTCATGAAATGTTACACTTCCCTTTGGGGAAAAGGTCTTATAAAGGCCTGAAAACTGTCCAGCTGAGGGTGAAAAAAGTATATTATCTCCCAAATCGCTGTGTCAAAATATTTCCAAAAGGAGTAAGGACTCATACAATAGACATGCAAAAAGATCTAAACAACAGTGCTATTGACTTAGCTTTGGGAACAATTTCCCAGGAGCCTGAGGGTGTGGGGGGGAACGGGGGCTGCCCAGTCTCACTAAATAAACCCCTCTGTTTAGACATGCAGGTGGATCTTGCCTCATACAATCAATGTGTTCCAGAAAACAATGCAGCCAAATACGATTCTGAGAAATTGGATCATATTTTCAATGCGTTGGAGGAGCATCTTATATAAAGGGAGCCTTCTGGGGTGGGGAGCTGTAATTCATTCCTTTCTATTCCATTTTGAAAAATCACTCAGTCCCCCCGCTCGTGCACATGCACACACACACACACACACACACACACACACACACACACCCCGCAATATAAACGGGAGAGAGACCTGACTTAGGATTTCATTTATATAGGGAACTCTTAGATGGTAAAAACATTCCCTGCCAATGCATATTATTGTCTTTTCTATAGCTTATAGTCTGGGAGACAGAAGTAGAATATTGGGAGGTCAAGTCCAGGGTCACACGGCCAGTACATGTCAGAAGTGATATTTGAATCAGATCTACCCACTACACCAAACTGCCTCACACACAATTTATATTATGTGAAAATTAAACTCACAGAATCTCAGGTTTGGAATGATCAATCAGTGGGACAAGGTTAGGTTCACAAGACACGATAACCAATGACTATAGAAAACTAATGTTTGACAAACCCAAAGACCTCAACTTCTGGGATAAGAACTTACCATTTGATAAAAAAAAAATTGCTGGGAAAATTGGAAATTAGTATGGCAGAAATTAGGCATTGACCCACACCTAACACCCTATACAAGGATAAGATCAAAATGGATTCATGATTTAGACATAAAGAGTGATACTATAATCAAATTAGGAGAACAAGAGATAGTCTACCTCTCAGATCTGTCGGAAAAGAAGAATTTTATGACCAAAGAAGAACTGGAGAACATTATGGAATGGAAAGTTTTGATTAAGTTAAAAAGTGTACAAATAAAACCAATGCAGACAAGACTAAAAGAGAAGCAGTAAAGTGAGAAAAATTTTTACATCCAAGGGTTCTGATAAAGGCCTCATTTATAAAATATATAGAGAATTGACTCAAATTTATAAAAATATAAGCCATTCTCTGATAAATGATCAAAGCATATGAACAATTTTCAGATGAAGAAATTAAAACCATTTCTAGTCACATGAAAAATGCTCTAAATCACTATTGATCAGAAAAATGCAATTAAGACAACTCCAAGGTACCACCTGACACCTGTCAGATTGGCTAAAATGACAGGAAAAGATAATGATGAATGTTGGAGGGGATGTGGGAAAACTGGGACACTAAAAATAGTTGGTGGAATTGTGAACGGGTCCAGCCATTCTGGAGAGCAATTTGGAGCTATGCTCAAAAAGTTATCAAACTGTGCATACCATTTGACCCAGCAGCATTTCTATTGGGCTTATATTCCAAAGAAATCATAAAAAGGGAAAAGAACCCACATGTGCAAAGATGTTTGTGGCAGCCCTTTTTGGAGTGGCTAGGAACTGGAAACTGAAAGGATGCCCATCAATTGGAGAGTGGCTGAATAAATTATGGTATATGAATGTTATGGAATATTATTGTTCTATAAGAAACAATCAGCAGGATAATTTCAGAGAGGCCTGGAGAGACTTGCATGAACTGATCCTGATAGAAGTAAGCAGAACCAAAAGAACATGGTACACAGATTATATGATGATTGCTCTGATGAATGTGGCTCTCTTCAACAATGAGATGATTCAGGTCAGTTCCAATGGTCTCGTAATGACGAGAGCCATCTACACCCAGAGAAAGGACTGTGGGACCTGAGTATGGATCACAACATAGCATTTTCACTCTTTTTGTTGTTGTTTTCTCACTTTTTCTTTTCTTACTCATTTTTTTTTCTCCTTTTTGATCTGATTTTTCTTGTGCAGCATGATAATTGTGGAAATATGTATAGAAGAATGGAACATGTTTAACCTATATTGGATTACTTGCCATCTAGGGGAAGGGGTGGAGGAAGGAAGGGAGAAAAAATTTTTTTGGAACACAAGGTTTTGCAAGGATGGATGTTTCAAACTATCTATGCACATGTTTTAAAACTAAAAAAAACTTTATAAAAAAGAATCTTAGGTTTGAAAGAGACCTTAGAGACCACCTATGCCCAAAAAGAGAAATCTCCTCTGCCTCAGCTCCAAGAAGCTGCCATTCGGTTTCTCTGTGGCACAGTGGATAGACCACTTGACTTGGAGCCAGGAAGACAATAAATTTTAAACCTGCTTCGGACCCGAGTCAAGCTGTATAGCTTCTCTGGGCCTCAGCTTCTTCATCCCTACAAGGGGAAGGGGTTGGATCTGATGGTCTGTAAGGTTCATTTGAACCTAAGGTCCCTATGACCTCCAGCAATGGGAGTTGACCATTGGGTTGGCCCCCTCCACTTTATTAGGTGGTTTATTCCTTACTTCCACATGAAATCTGCCTATCTGCCTCACTATACCTTTTCTCCATCCATGCTAGATCTGTCCTCTGGGGTCAAGCGGAACAACTCTCTTCCACAAATGTGTAAAGACATTCCATTCCACTGGTGTCTTCTCTTTTCCAAGCTAAGCACTGCCCACCCCATTCCTCCAACCAATCGCCACATAGCAGGGTCTCCAGGCGGTGGCCCATCCCAGCCATGTGCCTTTGAATATGCTCCGGTTCGTCAGTGTGATTTCCAGAACTGACCCCAATCTTCCAGATGTCATCTGACCTGGACAAGGAATAGCAGGACTGTTCGCTCCCTTGTCCTGGACATAATCCCTCCCTAAATGCAGCCTAAAATTGCATCGATGCTTAACTACCATGTCTCAATATCCATTCAGGTTGAGCCTGCAGTCCACTAAAGTGTATCTAGCCACTCTTTTCCTATCACACATTCGAGTTTTTTGATCCCATTTCAAACCTTCAATGGCTCCCTCTTGGCTAGAGGACAAAGCCGAGACTCCTCTGCCTGATATTCAAAGCTCTCCACAAGTGGGCACTGACCTACGCTTCCAGTCTTAGCCCCTCTCAGAAACTTTATACTTCAACCAAATAGAGTTTCTTGTTCTCAAATAGCTCCCACTGTTTCCTACCTCGAGGCATTTATCTTAGTTCTCCCTTCACTTGGAAGGACTCTGTCTTACCAACTCCTAACTCCAATCCCAGACTTGCTGCGGACATCTGAATCTTCCGTCCTGACCTAAGTAAAGTATCGCCAACTCTGTTCCTCCAGACTTAGCGAAACTGCCTTCCTCCAAACAACCTTGCTGCCCAACCCATGCCTCTTTTATGCACTTATCAGGTTTTATTCTGTATCCCAGAATGTCAGAATTTGAAGAGACCTCCAAAGTCAGCCCCTCTCCAACATCCCAGCAAGCAGTCATCCAGTTTTCACTTCAACACCTCTCAGGACAGAGAACCCATCACCTCCTGAGCAGTCGAAGACGCCTCTGACAGGAAAACTTTTTTCTTGATGTCAGGCTGAAACATGTCTCTGGTCACTTTTGCCCACTGTTCCTGGTTCCCGATGGCCTTCAAAATCTTGAAGCTGACCAAAGCATTCCCTTCAGCCTCCTCTTCCTCAGACTGAATGTCCCCAGTTCTTTCAGCCAATCCCGTTGTGCCATACACTCAAAGCCTTTTCCCATGCTCCACCGGCCCTTTCCCCCTAATGACCGATGTTCTTCTTATACCATGGCACATGGTTCCATTTGAACATAAATGATACCCTCTATCCTCCTACTATACCATAAACTCCTCAAGGGCCAATATAGGGCCTTACACTTTGGATATCTGCCTAGGACTCCACCCAGAGTAGGGCACATTAGTCAAGGTGACATGGCACAATGGGGTACAATGGCAAAAGAAGTGGAAGACTGACACGTGAGCTTCAGTTTTGCCACTAACTAGCTGTGGCCCTGAACAACTGACTTCCTCTCTTTCGAATGTTCAGGCAATTCTTTAGTATTGTGTAACTCTTTGTGACCTCATGTGGGTTTTCTTGGCAGAGATACTGAAGCGGTTCGCCATTTCCTTCTCTGGCTCATTTTACAGATGAGGAAACTGAGGCAAACAGGGTAAAGTGACTTGCCCAGAGTCACACAGCTGGTTAAGTATCTGAGGCTGGATTTGAACTCAACAAGAAGAGTCTTTGTGATTCCAAGCCAGGCACTGTTGAGGGTACGAATTTAGGAAAAGGGCGTCCTGACAAGTCCAGTCCTTCCTCATTTTATTGAGAAGGAACCTGAAACCAAATGGAGCAAGATGATTTGACCAGGATCATATACTGGACCACAGATTTACAACCAGAAAGTCCCTGGAAGCCACCTAGTCTAATTCACTTATTTTATAGATGAAGAAACTTGGGTCAAGTGAGTTTATGCGATGGGCCCAAGGTCACACGGGTGATGTGACAGAATTAGAATTCACACGCAGAGCCTGTGATTTCACATGCAGGCTCCACACCATTTATTACCGCCTTTCCTTAGCATCTGGTTACCGGAGAGCCAAGATTCCAGGCCAGAGCCTCTGACGCACAATCGCAGAGTTGAAAAGGACCCGAGTGACTATTAGTCCTACCCATGTCACACTCTTTCTTCGAAGAAGGGGTAATGAGGAGCAATTGGGATTGTCACTAGACCTTGGTTCCAATCCCAACCCCTCCACTAGCCTACTGTAGGGCTCTGAGTTTCTTCTTCTGTAAAATGGGGTACCCACATCACCAAGATCTTGAGTATGATAGAGTGGAAAGGACACTGGGCTTTGGTTCAGAGAAACCCAGTTCAAATCTTGGTTCCTCTGTCTTACTGAACACCTTACGGCTTTGGGCAAACCACAGGCTGGCTCTGGGCTTCCAGGGACTACTCCCCAAATCCAGCTCTCTCCTCACTGCTCCATGTTGCCTCCTCAGTCTCAGGCACAGCTTTGGGCACTTTCCTGGTAGCATCAACTCAGGCAGCCACAACTGACTTTCTGGCAAAACACCTTCTGACCGTTCCGTTTAGGTGGGGGATTGAAGAGCCATTGGATGTGAGAGGCAGCTTGAGAACCCTGAGCAAGGGTGGATGGGAAACAGAAAGCTCACTTTGATAACAGGGAGTGGAGTGACTTTTGGCACTCCTAGTAACAAGAGCCCCCGTTTCAACAGTGTGGTAAGGCTTACAGAGCCCCGCCTGGCAACAAGCCGATGATGTGCCTGGTCCTAGAATGCCCAATTCCATTTTACAGAAGAAGAAATTGAAACTCATATGACTTACTCAAGCCCACCCAACTGATGAGTTATAGCATTTAAGTGATCAAGGCCAAGCCCTTATATTACAAGCAGAGAAACTGAGGCTTGATCAATTGAAGTGAATTGGCATGGTCCTGCAAACAGTTAAGTCCCAAGATTTATCTGGTCCGACAGTCCCTCATTTGTATAGAATGAGAATGCTGAGACCCTCACTGGAAGAAATTTTACTCCAATGGCCTTTCATTTTATAAATGAGGAAACTGAGGCCCAGTAAGGTTAAGAGACCTGGTGAGGTTTCCCAGGGAATAAGCAACTGGACTCGAGTTTCAATCCAGGTGCCCCTGGATTCTTTGCCTAGCACTCATTCATTCCACTGTTGCTGGACATAAGCCGCAAAGGATTCCAGGCCTGCGCCAAAGCTAGAAGGGGCTTCGTTTTATGGAGAAGGAAATGGAGGCTCAGCTAGCTTGCCCACAGTTAGAAAGCTGGTGGTGGCCAAGGAGGGATTTCAATCCAGGTCTCTGCGATCACAAGACCAGTACTTACCACCGAAGCTCCCTGCCTCCAGCCCGTCCTCAGCTCCAAGATGGCAGGATCTGAGCCTTACCTATGCTGGGACTCTTCCCTCCCCCCGACATCCAAGAGGCACTTTGGGTTTCCTAAATGTGGTTTCCTGACTGTCCAGAAAGGCCTAAAAGGCCGAGCCTTCTGGAGCGGATAGCCCTGGGGGTCACTGTCTTCTCTGGGCATCGGACCCTAATTCGAATGTTGTCTTGTGTTCCAGGCTCGAGGGGGTCCAGCTCCAAACCTGCCAGCTCGCTCTGTGAAGGGAGGTTTGGGCCCTTTGTGGGGGAAGGAGAGGCCATTTCGTTGCGTGGCTCTAAGCTAAGGACCAAGGGACTCCAACCTCATCTCTCCTCCCTGTTTACAAAAGCCTTTGTATTCCTGAGCATGACTGCACAACTCTGGAATGTTTTCACGTCCCTAATTATGATTGGCAGGACGAATAATTTACTCGACACAATATCCATCTGGGAAAGGGCAGAACAAAGAGGCGGTGGGGGAAGGGAGCTGCAGACAGGCAGACCTCAGCTAGACGCAAGAACAAGCTTCCCCACGAGCAGAGCTAACCAAAGGAGAAGGGAGTAGTTTCATGAGGTACTGAGTTCCCCGTCACTGAAGGGTTCTAAGCGGCGAGTGGATGCCCATTTGTCGGTATGCTCCGGAAAGGTGTTCCTAATGAGATCTGAGTTCACAGAATCATAAGGATCATAGTGCTAGAGTCACAAGGGACCTCAGAAGTCATCAATACCAACCCTTATTTTACAAATGGAGAAACTGAGGCAAAGAGAAGTTAACTGACTAAAGATCATAAAATACTAAATCTAGAGCACAGGAAGATATACTTTAGAGGTCACGCCCCCCAGTTTACAAATTAGGAAACTGAGGCAAAGAGAGGTTAACCAACTTGCCCAGAGTTAGACAAGCAACTTCAGAAGTCCCTTTGGCCTCATACGATTTGCTGCAAGAGGGCTCTACGCAGTAGCCATTTTCTTGATGAGGACAGTCTTGAGGAAGCCAGTGGAGGAGGCTGGAGAAGAGAGACCGTAACATTTAGAACTGGAAAGAACATTTTGAGCAGATGAGGACATTGAGGCATATGGAGCTTTGACAATCAGCTGGCTTTCAAGCTCCTTCAACCATATCCTTCTGGGACAAGGCACAGAGACGACAGATGTTTTCTGACCAAGATGATCTTTTCCTAACACTGTATTTTCATTTTCCTAAGACAAAAGCAAGAAGGAGACATGATGCTCTTACCCTTAAGGATGTGGGGGTGTTGGGGGGGTTCTCTAGGGCCAGAAGCCCTGTTCATGATTCAGCAAAGCACATCCTCTTGGGCCTGGGACTGGTAAACCAAACAGATGTTGTTCCTTGTTGTTGTTGTTGTTTTAATTAAATGTTTTATAAATTTAATCATTATTTGACATTAATCATCAATACAAACAACTAAATTTGCTTAGTAACTGTGTATATTTAAATTAATTAGTTTCCATGAATTAAGTTTCATAACTTTTTTCCAAATAATTACGAACTCAATAATATGCCCTGCATGGTATGTCAGAGGCCCAGGGGAGAAGAAATAGCAGGGGGGAAGAACGCCATGTTCAGGTTTAAAGAAACAGTGACTCCACGCTACAGCTGGGGGCTGGATAACTTGAACCTCCATCTTGTCCCTGCTCTAGCCAATTCAGGCAGCAGAGACCCGACTCTTGACTCCCTAACTGTTTGTTTCTTTTGGATAAGGAGATGGAGAAGAACGACTGGTTTGGAAAGAAGAGGGCCTGACCCGGAAGTCCAGCTCTGCAAGCCCCAGAGCAAAGCAGCTTCGTTCTCATTCCGAACCTGCTTCCCTGTCCGCAGACACAAGGAGGGCCGGCCATTTGCTTTAAGTATCGGTCAGCATGGGGACTCGTACCTTCGACTGTTAGAAATGAGGAGCTAGAAGGGACCTTCAAGGTCGTCCAATCCAGTCCCGTCATTTCAAAGAAAAGGGAACTATGGCAGTGAGCAGTGAGGGTTGGGGGATGAGGGTGGGGCTCCTCTAATGCTACACGTACTCACTGCTACTAGAAAAATGAGGACCTGAGAGATCCAATCAGTGGCCAAGGCCACACATGCAGCATGTGCCGTAGCCAGCATCCAACTTTAGCTCTTCTGGCTCCAATACGGTCCTTTTGCCATAGCCACGATATTATCCCCTAATTACTCCCTCATTTTGTCTTCTGTGTGTCCCCTCCTCATTCTGTCTCTGTCTCTCCTTTTTCCCATCCTTTCCATTTCCCTCTGTCCATCTCTGCCCTCCTCCCATAAAGACACTCTCTTTCTCCCCCATCTTTCTGTCTCTCTATCTTGTCTCTCCTTCCCTTCTCCCCCCCTTTCTCCATGAATGTCTCTGTCTCTCACTCACACACATATACACACTCTTTCTTTCTCACCCATCTGTCCAGTCTCTCCCAGTTCCCTTCTCCTTCTCTTTCTTTCCCTCTCCTTCTCTCCTTCCCTCCCCCTATCTGTCTGATTTTGTCTCTCTTCCCCCTCCCTCCCTCTTTCCTCAGCTCTGTTAGAATCAGACTGATTTCTGAATTTCATTTTCAACTTTCCATAAGGACTGCATGGCAGCACTTCCCATGCACCTCTCTGTCTGCTTTAGCAAGTAAATATGCTTGAGACTGGCCAGACTGGCTTGTCTGGAGTGGAAGGTAAATAGGAGCTGTCAGTCATGGCGGGCTGTACTGGAGAGATAAGCCTGGAGAGATGGGTTGGGGTGAGTTTGGGGAGGGCCTTGAACACCAGCCTAAGGTTCTCTTACTTTGTCCTGGAGGCCATGGGGACAAGTTTTTGTTGTTTTTTTAAGCAAGGAAATGAGCAATGAATTTGAAGTCAAAAATCTTAGGCCTGACACTTAAGAGATGTACAACCTTAGCCAAAGTCACTTCTATCTGGGCCTCAGTTTCGACCACTGAGGTCCAGCCTTAGCTCTGGGATTCTATGAGGCACCTTGTACAAGTTATCTCATTTCCACAGGTCTCGGTTTCCTCCTCTATAAACTGAGGGGCTCGAACAAGATGACTTTTGAAGTAGCTACCAACTCTATCATGGTGGCTGAGTAAGAAGAGCAATGGGCCTAGAGCTCAAACCTAGCCTCAGATATTTACTAGCTGTGTGATCCAAACAAGTCACAATCTCCCTACGGCTCAGTTTCCTCCATTGTAAAAAAAAGGGGGGCCATAATAGCACCTACCTCCCTGTCCACCCCACCCCACCTTCAGATTTGTGAGGATTAAATGAAATAATATCAGTACAGTGCTTAGCAGAGTATCTAGCACATAGTAGGTGCTTAATAAATACCTCTTCCCTTCCCCCTAACATTATAATCCTAAAAACACATTTCAGCCAAACTGGTTGAGTGTGGAGCACACATTGAATACCTTTGCTTACTTGTTCACTACTATCCTTGCCTACCTCCCTTTCCATGTTGGAAACCCAACTCAAGCGCCACATCCTCCAGGCAACTGTCCCCAATGCTCCTACATACACACACACACACACACACACACACACACATACACACTCAACTGACACCCTCCTTCTGTAATCACCTTCTCCCTTGGCACCCACAAATGCTGGCTTTTAGCATCGTGCTAATACCTGGATAATTTATTATTGGATAGAAGCTGCCCTCTCCAATAACTCATGCTGATGATGACCAGGTCCTTGCTCCTCCAAAATGATGATACTTAATAAAAAGCAGAGTAAGGAAAGAAACAAGCAAACATCTTCTCCCCAATAAACCAGGAACAAACTCTCCCAAAGTCCACACAAAATCAAATAGCATTTTAAGTGCCTACTACGTGAACAGACGTGGAAGTAGACAAGGGAATACATGGCCATGGACCTCCACTGCTACAGGCTGCTGTTATCTTTGAATTGCATTCTCTGAGTCTTCACCTGGGTGCCTCTGGACAACCATGGGCTCTGTGCTCCTCTTTACTCCTCTCTTCTGGTGGCTTTCTGGCTCTGCTTAAACTGGGATCAAATACTGGGCAACTCTCAAAGATCATCTCTTAAGTTATAAAGAAGGTTGCAATCAGTGCTAGCAGGAGTCCCCAACATCAGTAAAATGACAAGCTTCCAAAATACTCAAGTATAACTATCAGTATTTGTGTCTTATTCCATATAAATTATAAGCTCCATGAGTTCAGAGATCAGTCTTATATAACCTGGGTTCTCACTCAGGGATCTTGCAAGGGTTTGGCCTTCACCAGAAAAATCAGATGAATGCTCTCCTCTGCCAAGTTCCCTTCTCTAACACAGGTTGTACTTCAGCCTAGGTATTGTAACAAAATAGATTTACTTCTTATTTTTAGCAATTATAAAAGTTGAAAAATACTTTCTTTGGGGGGGCGGAGCCAAGATGGCGAACTGCGGACAGCTTTCTCTGTGAACTCCCGGGACATTCCCTCAAACCCACACAAAGTAAGCCTTCCAACTGGTTTCTAAGTGAGAGCACCGCCAAGCATTCGGACTACAACGCACTTCTATCAAAGATCTACCGTGAAAGAACTCCGGAGAAGGTTAGCCTCAGGGGAAATCGGCCGCTGGTCACGATCAGACTCCAGCCGGGGCGGAAGTCAGGGCTGCGATAGAGGGGCGGATTTTGGGCACCTAGGAAGCCTCTGGGAGACGCCTGGGCCACTTTGCTCTGCTTGCAGGCAGGTGCTTTGGCAGATCTGCCTTTGGAAAAGGGTGGATCGAGACCAGCTGAAAACGTGGTCCTAGTGCGAATCTAGCCCCACCAGCCTCAGACCGGAAGTCAACTCGGCAAACTGCCCCAGGGCAAATACAAATCGTTGCAGTTTTCTGTGGTTTTGACCAACATCCCAACTTTAAATCATGAGCAAGAAGCAGAGGAAAGCTCTCACCATAGAAAGCTTTTACGGAGAAAAAATTGAACAGTCCCCAGATCCTGACATTATGAAAACAATTCCAGATGAAGCCACAAAGGCAGACTTAAGTTGGTCTCCCTTTCAGAAGGCTTACCTGGAAGACTGCATTAAGAATCTCAAAAGAGAGCTAGAAGAAGAATGGGGAAATAAATTGAGATCAGGGCAACAGAAATATCAAAAACTGGAAAATAGGACTGGTGAATTGGAAAAAGAAAACAGTTCACTGAAAAACAAAATTGGTGAATTGGAAAAAGACAACAATTCACTGAAAAATAAAACTGGCAAAATGGAAAAAGAATGCATTGAATCAAGAAATTCAATTGGCCAGCTACAAAAGGAGCTAAAAAAGATAACTGAAGGAAATAATACTTTAAAAATTAAAATTGAACAAATAGAAGTAAATGACTCAAAAAGACTTCAAGAATCAGTTAAACAAAAACAAAAAAATGATAAAATAGAAGAAAATATGAAATATCTCCTAGGAAAAACAACTGACTTGGAAAACAGATCCAGGAGAGACAATTTAAGGATTATCGGACTCCCTGAAAGCCACGATGAAAAAAAGAACCTGGATGCTATCTTCCAGGAAATCATGAAAGAGAATTGCCCTGATGTTTTAGAATCAGAAGGCAAAATTGGCATTGAAAGAATTCACCGATCACCTCGAGAAAGAGACCCCAAAATTAAAACCCCAAGGAATATCGTGGCCAAATTTCAGGACTATCGCACCAAGGAAAAGATATTGCAAGCAGCTAGAAAGAAACAGTTCAAATACCGAGGAACTGTCATTAGAATTACACAGGATCTGTCAGCTTCCACATTGAAGGATCGAAGGGCCTGGAACCGGATATTCCGAAAGGCAAAAGAACTCGGATTACAGCCAAGAATAAGTTATCCAGCTAGAATGAGCATCATCTTCCAGGGAAGAAGATGGTCATTCAATGATACAGGAGAATTTCACCTATTTCTAATGAAAAGACCTGATCTGAACAAAAAAATTGACCTCCAAATAGAGAACTCAAGAGAAACATAAAAAGGCAAAAAGGAAATCTCTTGAGAACTATATTCCTACTATAGGTATCCTTTAAAGAATGGCAGTATAATTTGATTTTTCTTTGATAATAATGGAAAAGAAAATAGAGGTGGAAGGGATACCATACTGAAAAAGAAAAAGGGGGGAGGGGGGAAAAGGAGGCAAAATAAAGTAAAAATAAAGGAGGTAAAATAAGGCAAAATCTCATAAAGAGACATAGAAGATCTAATATAATTGAGGGAAAGAAGGGAGGGTGATGAGTATTGTGTAAATCTTACTCTCATTAGATTGGACTCTAAGAGAGTATATCATACACATTTGGCTTCAAAGAAAGCACTGACCCTCCTTGTGGGAAGGTAGGAGGGAGGGGAGAAAAGGAAAGGGATAAACTAATAGAAGGATTAGGGGAAAGGTATAAAGGGGAGGGAGGGACTCTAAAGGGAGGAGAATTATTGGTGGGAGGTGGTCATCAAGAGCAAAGTACTGGGGAGGGGGAAGGGAGAGAGGGGAAAGGGAAGAGAAAATCATAACTCTGGGTAAATAAGATGGCAGGGAATACAGATATAGTTATTTTAACTGTGAATGTGAATGGGATGAACTCTCCCATAAAACGGAAGCGGGTACCAGACTGGATTAAAAGCCAGAATCCTACAATATGTTGTTTACAAGAAACACATCTAAAACATAGAGATACATACAGAGTGAAGGTAAAGGGCTGGAGCAGAATCTTCTATGCTTCAGGTGAACAAAGAAAGGCAGTGGTAGCAATCCTTATCTCGGATCAAGTAAAAACAAAAATAGATCTAATTAAAAGAGATAAGGAAGGAAACTACATTTTACTAAAGGGTTCCATAGACAATGAAGCAGTATCAATACTTAACATATATGCACCAAGTGGTATAGCATCCAAATTCCTAGAGGAGAAGTTAAGAGAGATGCAAGGAGAAATAGACAGTAATACTATACTAGTGGGAGATCTCAACCTTGCTCTCTCAGAATTAGATAAATCAAA
>JAJPUD010006113.1:0-56640 GCA_023553655.1 Myrmecobius fasciatus | reverse complement strand
TTTCCTTCCTTTATGATTTCTTTGGGATATAAGCCCAATAGAAATGCTGCTGGGTCAAAGGGTATGCACAGTTTGATAACTTTTTGAGCATAGCTCCAAATTGCTCTCCAGAATGACTGGATCCGCTCACAGCTCCACCAACAATGCATCAGTGTCCCAGACCTCCTACATCCCCTCCAACATTCATCATTAACTTTTCCTGTCATTTTAGCCAATCTGACAGGTGTGTAGTGGTACCTCAGGGTTGTCTTGATTTGCATTTCTCTGATCAATAGTGATTTGGAGCACCTTTTCATATGACTACAAATAGTTTTAATTTCATCCTCTGAAAATTGTCTGTTCATATCCTTTGACCATTTATCGATTGGAGAATTATAGCCCAACATCTTACACCCGTTACCAAAATAAGACTGAAACGGATTCATGATTTAGGCATAAAGGATGGAACTGTGACCAAATTAGGTAATCAAGGGATATTTTACCTGTCAGCTTCTTAGAGAAGGGAGAAATTTATGACCAAACAAGAAACAAAGGACATTATGAAATACAAAATGGATAATTTTAATTACATTAAATTAAAAGGTTTTACACAAACAAAACTAATGAAGTCAAGATTAGAAGAGAAGCAGAAAGCTGGGAACAATTTTTACCAACCATATTGCTGATAAAAGCCTCTTTTCTAAAATATATAGAGAGGACAGAGTCAAATTTGTATGAATACAAGTCATTCTACAATTGATTAATGGTCAAAGGATATGAACAGACAATTTTCAGATGAAGAAATTAAAGCCGTTTCTAGTCACATGAAAAAAAAATGCTCTGAATCACTATTAATTAGATAAATGCAAATTAAAATAACCCCGAAGTACCCTCTCACACCCATGAGATTGGCTAAAATGACAGGAAAAGGCAATGATAACTGTTGGTAGAGATGTGGGAAAACTGGGACACTAATGTATTGTTGATGGAGTTGTGAAATAATCCAGCCATTCTGGAGAGTAATTTGGAACTATGCCTAAAGGGCTATAAAAGTGATTTTGATGCCTTTGATCCAGCAGTACTACTATTAGGTCTATATCCCAAAGACATCATAAGAGAGGGAAAAGTTCACACGTGCAAAAATGTTTGTAGCAGCAAGGAACTAGAAACTGAGTAGATGGCCCATCAATCAGGGAATGGCTGAATGAGTTATGGCTTATGAATATAATGGAATATTACTGTTCTTTAAGAAATGAAGAACAGGCTAAATTCAAAAAAGCTTGGAAAGACTTACAGAAACTGATGCTGAGTGAAGCAATCAGAACCGGGAGAACATTGTACACAGGAACAACAAGATTATGTGATGATCAACTATGACAGATTTGGCTTGTCCTAGTGGTACAGTGATCCAAGACAATTGCAATAGACTTGGAATGGAAAATGCCATCTGCATGCAGAGAAAGAACTAGAGAGACTAAATGTGGATCAGAACAACCTATTTTTACCTTTCTGTTTTGTTTTGCTTTTATCTTTCTTGTGGTTTTCCCCTTTTGTTCTGATTTTTCTTTCCCAAAGTGACTAATATAGAAATGTTATAAAAATAATTGTATATGTACAACCTATATGAGACTGCTTGCTTTCTTGAGGAAGGGGGAAGGAAGGAGAAAAAAATTTGAACTTAAAATCTTATAAAAATAAATGTTGGATTGGATTACCTGCCATCTAGGGGAGTGGGTGGGGAGAAGGAGGGGGAAATTTGGAACACAAGGTTTTGCAAGGGTCAATGTTGAAAAATTATCCATGCATGTTTTGTAAATAAAAAGCTTTAATAAAAAAAAGAAAAAAAATGAATGTTGAAAACTGTCTTTACATGTGATTGGAAAAATGAAATACTACTGAAATTAAAAAAAACTCAAAAAAATAAAGTTAAAAACAAAGGTTGCTTCAATCTGTATTCAGACACTATTAGTTCTTTCTCTGGGGATGAATAACATTTTTCATCATAAGTCCTTCAGAGTTGTATTACCAACTCTGTATAGCTAAGTCATTCATATATGATCATCTTACAATACTGCTGTTACTTTGTGCACAGTACATGTCACTGGGGGCAGAACCAAGATGGCGGAGAAGACACACAGTATGTGTCACTTTGTACTAGTTCATAGTAGTCTTCTCAAGTTTTTCTTGGATGAGCATCCTGCTCATCATTCCACAACTTGTTTAGCCATTCCCCAATTGATGGGTATCCCCCTCAATTTCTTGAGTAACTTTTTGAAGAAGTCTTCTATATCTTATAATTCCTTTCTCTTCTATCCTTTGGCCACCAGCTGACGACAGCTGCTCTTTCCAGAACCGCCAATGACCTCCTAATGCCTAAATTCAATTGTTTTTTTTTCAGGGCTCCTCATCCCCATCCTCTCCATAGCAGCTGACAGTCCTTACCTCCTTCCTCCTGGCCATTCTGGAAAGATGTATCAGGCTTGTACTCTGTATACAGCACTATGTTGAGGGTACTGGGAGAGGTAGGAAGTTTAGCTGAACCATGGTCCCTAATTTCCCTCTCTTCTCTCAATTTCAAAGACACCATAATCTCTCGATTCTCTTCTTGCCTCTCTACCCATTCCTCCTCTGCATCCTTTGCTGCCTCATCCTCAATCTACAAATATTTTTTTGCATATCCAGTACGTTCCAGGAACTGTGCTAGAAGCTGAGGCTACAAATACCAAGAGAGAATCCGTCTAACGAGGGGATACCGATGACATGAAGAGCTAGATAAAGAGACTGAATATAAGGAAATACAGAGAAGTTAAGTACAAGAGAGATATGGCAGAAAGGAGGGAGGGTACTAGCTGTTAGAGAGTCCTAGGAAGATGCTATGCAACTAATATCTGAAGGCAGAGAGGGCTAGTATGAGGTGGAGATGAAGAGAGAGCTGAAGAGAGAGCACATTTCAGGCTTAGGCTAAAGACACAAAAAAGGGAGACAAAACATTTAGTGTGAAAAACAGAAAGGAAGCCAGTTTGGCTGCATTATAGGATATAGAAGGGAGAGTAATAGAAAAGGGGACTGGAGAGAGAGGATGGGCCCAGTTATAAAGAGCTTTAAAAGCTAAACCAAGGCATTTCTATTTTATTCTACAGGCACTAAGGAGCCATTCTTAGTGAATGAGGAGAGGAGTTACCTGGACATATCTATGATTAAGGAAAATCATTTCAGCCGCTGTGTGGAGGATGACTGCAGTGGGGGGTTTTGGGGAGCATAGCTACAATAATCTAAGTGAGCTATGATGAGGGCCTGAAATGGTCTGAGGTATTGTGGAGGTAGAAATGGCCAGATCTGGGAAGTGATTAAATGTGTAGGGGGAAGGTTACCAAGTCATGAGACTGGAAGGATGGTGAGACCTTTGACAGAAATAGGGACGTTTGGCAGAGCAGTAGATTGGGGACTTGAGGAAGGAAGATGATGAGTTTAATTTTGGAGATGTTGAGATTGCGATATCACCACAATATCCATCCAGTAGGCAGTTTATGATGTAGAACAGAAGCTCTGGGGAGAGACTAAAGCTGAATATATAGATCTGGGAGTTGTTGCCATAGAGATGCTAATTAAACTCATGGGAGCTGATGAAGTCACTGAGAGAGCCGAAGAATATAGATTAAGAGAAGAGGGCTTCAGCTAGAGCTCCGGAGAACACTCAAAGTTAAAGAGCATGAGACAGATGATGAGTCAGCAACGTACATGGAAGAGGAACAGTCAGACAGGTAGGAGGAGACCCCGGGAGAGCAGCAATGAGAAATACCAGAGAAGAGCAGGAGACGATGGCCAACGGTGTCAAATGTAGCAGAGGTCAAGAATGCTGAGTATTGGGGAAAGACCATCAGTTTTGCAACTGAAGAAACCACTGGTTTCTTTCTTCAAAAAAGTTTCAGATGAGTGTTGAGGTTGGGAGCCAGGCTTCAAAGGATTAAAGAATGAGAACGATGAAAGGGAATCAGAGAGTTCTAGATTTTTTTTTCTCAAGTGTTCCTCAAGGCTCTAGATTGGGATCTCTGCACTATCTTGGAAAGTTTAGGCTCATGGAATCCTAGATCTAGAGCTGGAAAGTACCTCATAGGTCTTCCAGTCCAAACCTCTTACTTTATAGCTAAGGTAACCAAGGCCTGAGAAGTAAATCATCTACAAGTAGTGACCATCAGAGGCAGGATGTAAAGCCAGGTGCCAGGACTCTACACAAGCTACCTCTGCTTGCTCGGCTCTGAGCTCTTCCAAAGCCTCCTCAGTCTGCTTTCCAATGTCATTATTCAACTCAAACTGCCCCCTCCAAAGTTGCCAACACTAAAACAAGAATCGGGATTTTCACGAAATACTACCAGGACCAGACACATTGAGAGATTAAAGCTTTTAAAATATATTTTCTCCTGTATGTGCAAATATACCTTAAAGACAAATGATTACAAGTAGATATTAGAACTTTACTTTGAAATAAACATTTTCCTCCTGCTACTTCTCTCTTCCCTTGTTTCATGGATAAAAAACAATCCATTGCATCAATCGATAGTTTGGCCCTTTGAGCTATGCTTCAGCTCTGGTCCTTCCAGTAATTGCTCCATCTTAATAACCTTTTTTCACTGGTCTTCTTGGAGTCTCTGTTACATTTGATACTGCTGACTGGTCCTCTCCTGAGTCTTCTCTCCTTCTAGGCTTCTGTAGCATTACTACCTCCTGATTTTTCTCTTATTTAGCTGACAGCTTCTTCTCGGTCTACTTTGCTGGTTCCAGACATCCATGTTAGGCCCACTAACCATAACTGCCTGGGCTCCAGTCTTTTCTCTTGGGATGACTCATCAGCTCCCATGAGTTCAATTATCAGATTATTCTCAGATTTATGTACCCAGCCTTGTCTTCTCTCTTGAGTTCCAGTCCCAGATCATCAACTGTCTTATGGACATCTCAAATCAGCTGCCCCATGGGCATCTTGCCAAACTTTCTGTGACTGTCTGGCTACAACAATCCTCCCACACAGGCTGAAAACTTTGGCCTAAAATCTTCCACTTTCCTCCTCCTCCTCTGTCTTTCTCACTGTCTCTGTCTTTCCTTTTCCATGTCTCCCTTCTTCTCTCTCTCCTTTCTCACCACTCATATAATGACCACATTAGCTCAGGCCCACCTCATCTTTGGCTTGGAGTATGGCAATAGCCTTCTAAATCCCAGCTTCTTTTTTTGTGAGGCACTTGTGGTTAAGTGACTTGCCTGGGGTCACACAGCTAGTAAGTGTTAAGTTTCTGAGGTCAATTTGAACTCCTGATTTGATTCTCCTGACTTCAGGGCTGGTGCTCTATTCAGCGCACCATCTAGCCGCCCCCATAAATCCCAGCTTCCTTAACAGTGGCTCATGACCCCCATATGGAGTCATATAACTTATGTGGGAATCGCAAAATCATGATTTATTATCAGTAAATGTTTCATTTGTGCACCTATTTTATATACCTATATACCCATGGTCATAAAAAAAATCCCTCAGACAAAAAGGGAGCACAAGAAGCCCTGTTCTAAATTACTTCTTTTGCTCAATGCTTTCTCAGCTCCAATTCTCCTCAGTTGCCAAGGTGATTTTTCTAAAGTGTAGATCTGACCATGTCACCTACCTTGCTCTCACCTGGTCCCTTTCTACCTTTCCAGTCTTCTTATACTCTCTTTTCTTCCCCATATTCCACAAGGTACCAACACTTGCCAGCTTATAGTTCCATGAACACAACACTCCATCTCCAGCCTCTGGGCCTTTGCATTGGCTGGCACAAATACTTGGCCCTCTCGAGGGCATCATGAAGCCTCTAAAAACAACTATAAAGCACTTTACAAACCTTAAAGCACTATATAAACGTTAATTATTACGATGATTATCATTATTCTTATTAGCCTCTAGTCACCAGGTCTCCAGCCTGGTGCTGACTTCACTCCCTGACTGTTCTACTGCATTCCTGCTGAGTTCAAGCCATGTTTATGGAACACACATAACGTGCTAGGAAATGTTTAAGAACCAGGTAAGGGGAGGGAGGGGGAAACATATACATGCACTTTATGAATTCTAGCAAATCAACAAATCAAGCCTTGATGTTGGAGACTGCCGTGGAACTGCTCAAGCCTATTAGGGCTCTTCCCCCCACCTCTGCCTACAGCCTGCCTCTTAGAAGTCCAGGCTACCTACAAGACTCAGCTTAAGTTTCATCTCTTCCAGGAAGTCTTGTGTAGTCCTCCCAGCTGTCAATACCTTCCCCTCTCCGAATAACTTCCATCTCTTCCAATTCTGTCATGCCAGCACCCAGTTATTTCCACGTTGTCTCCATTGCTAAAAGCGTGGGCTCCAAGAAAACAGGGTCTGGTTGGGGTTTTGTATTTGTTTCTTCTTTGTCTTTGTAACCCCCCCACACAATGCTCAGCACAGCACCTGGCACAAGGGAGGCGCTTGATAAATGTTTGCTGACTTGCTTTTAATCTAGGCCCAAGCCCCCTTCCACTGCTCCCTCTGCTTTTCCTTCACTCGCATTCACTCCCATGGCTTCAACATACTAGTCTCTGCAGGGGACTCCCAAAGCTGATTTTGTTAGTCAGTGACCTGTGTTTTGGGATCAATACCTACCCACCCCTTCTGCCGCCCGCATGGCCCACTGGCACTTGGAACTCATTTGAGTCCAAGTTGAGCTCATTGTATAGTCTTCTAACTTATTTTTTTTAACAATAACACCCATCACCCAATCTCCAGTGTTTATTTGGACCATTCCCTCGCCTTCACTTCTCATCACTAGTTACCACATCGTGTTGGTTCCAGCTCAGGGCCATCTCTTGCCTTCGCTGCCACTTCTCTGTCCCCAGTGCCACCATTGTTGACTACAACTCTCCCAGACTAAGGCAAAAGCTTCCTGACAGGTACTGTTACCTCTGCTCTCTCCAACCTCCAAACCATCCCTCATCACACTGACAGAGTAACCTTCTTCTTGTATTGATCTAGTCATGCCATTGCTAAGCTCAAACATCTCCAGTCTATGATTTATGATCTAGGTTTATTACCATGGCATTTGGGGACATTGTACATCAATAATGCTAAGCAGAGTACCTCGCCCAGGGTTATGAGTATGTGGCATTTGAGAAGACTGGGCCTTTGCCCAAACCCTCTCAGGACCAAAGAAAGTTATCAACAGGAAGGGCTGTCATCGATGCCATTCCCATCACTTTATAGAGAGGGAAACTGAGGCCCTCGGAGGGGTGGGGATTACCCAGAGCCATCTACTTCACTAGCTACAGTGCCCTGAAGCCATCCTGGACTCCCAGTCTGTGACCTCGGGCTTCCTTTAGTCAATTTCAGGGATGAAGGCTGAGGGATGTGCTTATTTCTCTTAAACCATGTGAGGCTTTCCCAGGAGAAGGGAGATGTTTGATTTCCCATCCTCAAGAGAGGAGTAATCAGACAGTAATGACTGAGACTGAACTCTTCCAGAACACACAGTGAATTTAAATGGGTCTCTAGATACCAAACAGGACAGTTGCAATTAAAAGAAAATAGCGTCTAAGTTCCACAACTTGGGGCCCTCCGAGGCTCTGCCCCCACAGGTTGGATTTCAGAAAAGTCTGGGAAACAAGGGAAACTTTCATCTTACCGTTAAGAATTAAAGCCTTGCAGGGGTGAGAATGGTGCATAGATCTCACACCCGGGGTCTTTCTGGAGATCATGCTATATGCTTAGTTATTTGTTTTTGTTTATGTCTGTTTTACTTTGGGTTTTGGTGGTTCTGCTCCATTCCACTCCTTAACTTTTAGACCCATTTTCTGCCATTTTGAAATCATTACTGCAGGGGCAGAAAGGGGCCTCACGGGCCTGATTCTCTTCACTTCACCTCACTCAAGTCAAAGAATTCATTGTCAAGTGACCGTGAGCTTCTCTATAATTAGGCTAGTCCTCAGAAAACAGGAATACTGGATTTGGAGAAAAAGCTTGTTAGTCACCACTACCTGTGACCTTGGGCAAAAAGCTTACTACCCTGAACCTTAGTTTCCCCATCTGTAAAATGAAAGGACTGGATTCAGCCCTCTATTAGGAACCATCAGATGCTAACTCTATGACCTCATGTTCTATCTCCAGGATGAGATACAAAACTTGTCTGGCACAGCGAAAATTGTGTATCTCTATTAGCTTAAAAGTTATATATCTCCATTAGCTTAAAAATTTTATTACTAAATTGGCAAAGATAAAGATCGAAACTGTCAATGTTAGAGTGAAAGGAAGGGAAAGTAAGGAGACATTTATATGACACCTACAATGTGCCAGGCACTGTGCTAAGTACTTTACAAATATTCTCTCTCTTGATTCTCACAACAACCGTGCAAGATTGATGCTATTATTATTCCCAATTCACAGATGAGGAAACCGAGAAAGGCAGAGGTGAAATGATTTATCCAGGGACAAACAGCTAAGAAGACTGCATTTGAACTCAGGTCTTTCTGACTCCAAAGCCGGTACTCCATCCATTATGCCAACTAGCTACCCCAAATAAGTGCAGTGGCTGTTGGTGGAGCTAAGAATTGGTACAATCATTTTAGAAAGCAAATGTGACTAAAATATTGATACCCAGAGATGCTGCTATTAAGCATATACCCCCAAGAAAATCAAAGATGAAAAGAAAGGAAATCTATGAAAATATATCTAACTACACTTATGTGGTAGCAAATAACTGGAAAGTACATGCCATCTACTGGGGAAATGGTTAAACAAATTGTGATACATAAACGTAATGGAATATTACTGTGTTGAAAGAAATGATGTATCAGAGATACAGAGAAGCAAGATACAAGTTACATGAAATGATACAAAGTAAAGTAAGCAGAACCAGGAGAAATGATAAACACTAATTACAATAAAATAAATGGAAAGGATGACAAACAGAAAGCCATCATAGACTGCTATAAAATTATAACAAATCTGGATGCCAGTGAAAAGACAGGAGAGGGGACTGTCCCCTTTTATTTGCAGAGGTGGGCAGAAATGTGCTCATAAATCTTTAACAACTGGCTCTCAAAATAAACATAGCCACGACACATCTTTGTTTCATTTGCATTGTAATATTTTCTTAAGCCTAGACAATTGACAAAACGATAAATCAAATCCTGACTTATGATGTTCACTTATTTCTGTTATAAATGCTCATGCAAAAAATTTAACAGTTAGCTAAGGAGCTGGTTTGAACTTGCTCCAGCACACCACTGGAGGTGGGAGATTAAGAGTATGAAATACTATATATGTCAGACTTCTTCAACAGGTTGGTAGTTTGACTTATTTATTTATTTTTTAGCTTTTTCATTCTTAATTTAAAAAGGAATCACTATGGGAGAGGGAGGAGGATATACTGGCCAATGTGAATGATGCAAAACCAAAAGAGAGAGAAAATTAGGGTTTAAAAAGTAAAATATTAGCCGATTAGAAAAAAAAGAAACCAGATGCTGTGAAATTCTAACAATACCCACCTCTAAAAAAAGCTTTGTTAACAATGACATAGCAGAAGTGAGGGAACTATAGGTAAGGAACATTTCGCGTAATATCAGACTTAGTCGATGTGCCAGTTCATTTCGCTGAGATGTTTATGATTTTCTCTTTTCTATTTGTTGTTACAAGGGCTGGCTCTCTGGGAGATGCTGATGATATGCAGAATGAACACTGAAAAAGATCTGCGATTTCACTGACTTAAGAATTTTCTCCATTGATGCTGATCCTGTCCATCCTACAGCTGTATATTCTATGTGATTCCAGTCTACATTCTCTCAACAACAAAATATCAGTCTAAAAATGATTTTTAAAAAGAAGGCTTTATAATTTTTCACATGTGGTTCCTTAATGGGGCTGGGCGTAGAGAACAGAGAGGGATTTGGGAACGCAAACGTTTTAAAAACAAATGTAAAAAAATTGTTTTAAATGTAACTAAGGAAAAAATATTAAATAAATCACTAGAAATAAAGAAATGAATGAATAAACAAATAAATGAATAAGGAGGCCTTGCTGGCAGCTTTGTGGACAAACTTGAGACCCCATGGAGAGAGGCTTTGCCTGGCAGCAGTCGGCACCCCCTCCCTGGGCCTCGGTTTCCCTAGCTGGACAACAAAGGGCCAGAATGAATGACCTTTTCTTTGGGTTTTTTCTGACTGAACCATTCAAAAGAAATAAACTGTTGTTGTTTTTTTTTTTTCTGAAAAGCCACTTGGCCTTTAGAAGTGGGGAAAGCAGGGTTCCTGAGCCCGCTATGTGAGGCTGGGGGGGAAGCAGCTGGAGACCTAGCACAAAGGGAGCCCGGCCGTGGGGAGCAGGTGAACACCTAGGCAAGATGACCCTTGCTAGCCCCATCTCTGGAGGCACCCCTCACATCATCTCGCTCTCCCCTTTCTAGCCTCCTGTGTGGAGGGGCCGCTCACATCATCTCCGTGTGGCATGTGGGCCTGCATCCACTCAGGCTAGGATGAAGCACTCCAGCTCACAAAACAAAGGCCCCTGGGTTAGGCCCACTTAAGTGCATGATTGTGCTAATGAAATTAATCAGTTGCAGCTCCAGCCCGAGAGCAGCAGGGAAGCTTTACAAAATGGTAGCATTTAAAAAGTGACTGCTGGAGAGAGACGAGCAAAACGCAATCAAGGATGAAATAAAGCCAAACAAGACCAGGTTCAAAAAAAACCTCTCTGCAATCAACTGTCAATAGCACCTTCGAATGCAGGGAAAATGCAGATTATAGGAGGCCTAATGAAGAGGGGCTTTCAGGGACTGGCTGCCTTTCTCTTTTGTTGGTTTTTGTATTTTTTTAAACAGCACTGATTTTTATAAATCTAGCGATAGATAAACGAGAGTGGGGCAAAATGGTCCCTGCTAAAGAGCGTTAATACCTTTCCGGGTTGTCCACAGCCCAGCAAGCCTAAACTGTTTATATGAATGCCATCTACCAGTGAGAGAAGCAGCAGCTAGAGTGTATACTCGGGCTGATGTCAGTTTCATGCCCACATAGTCCATGCATTCTGGGAAATCGTTTGGGAGTGAGCGAGACTCTTGGCACTGTGCTAGGACCGTAGAGAAATCATCCATCTACTCTTGGGTCCATTCTGGAAAACTTGCCAGCTAGAAGTTGTTCTACTGGAAAAGCTTTCAAAAACCAGATAAAGCCACCAGGAAGACCCTGAATAAGATGCCTTTTTTTAAAAAAAAAATCTCTCTCTGTGTGTATGTGTGTGTACACACACACACACACACACGTCTCTTATCTTTTTGTATCTGTGTCTATATAGGTAAAATCAGTGTCTCTGTATTTCTGTCTCTATAGACATCTCTCCTCCCCCTCTGTGTGTGTGTGTGTGTTTCTCTCTCTCTCTCTTGCTTTCTCTCACTCTCCCTCATAGAAGTTGGGAAGGTTACACGTTTTGTACACACCTATCTCCTCCCCACACCTCACAAAAACATGCACTCTTTCAGGGAAGGCTGTGATTTACCTCTGTCTTTGTATACCTAAAAGCCAGAACTGTGTCTGGCACACTGTAAACTCTGTATTTTACTTATGAGTAGTTATTATTATTATTATTGAGCACCTGAAGCACTTTTCCCATATGTTAATCCATTTGATCCTCACACAAGCCTAAGGTACACAGGACAGGGATTCTTATTCTCATATTACAGATACTGAGGCTCAAGGGGTTAAACACCATTTACACAGGAGCAAAGTGAGGAGATCTGAATTCAAGCCCAAATCTTCCAATAAATAAGTCCAATCACCATGCTTTAGGCTACACCACTCTGGCTCTCAGTAAGCCCTGGCTGGGGCTGAAAGGATCTTGCTTTGTAACCTTGGAAATAACATACCTCTCTCTGCCTCAGTGTCATGTCAAGAACTAGCCTGTTGTATGATTTGGGGCAAATCACTACAATTCTCCTGCCCTTGTTTTCCTCCTCAACCAAATGAGGAGGTCATATTAGATCATTCGTAAACATTCTTCCAGATTGATTTCTGCTCTTATATTCTACATCTTAGGGAAAATCTCAGGAATATGATTGCAGTATTTATATTTGAGTTTTGATGCCCCCTCCTGAGATCTCAGTTCTGGGTTCAGCTTTCATCTTAAATTATGTACTAACTGCAGAAATCCAGGGATGTTCTTGCTGGGTCATGGGCCTGGCGGTCATTTGAAATTCTCCTTACTTTTGTCTCATTCTGAGCTCGAGCCTTCTGTTGCTGTCTCTGGGGAGACTTCTTCCAGCACTTTCCAATTCCACAGCTAATAGACTTTGCCATCAGCAAGCTTCAGATGATGTTTATTGTATATTTTCTCTCCGGTAATATCACCCAGTTCCACCTTTCCTTGGCAGAGAAACCCCACTCCTCCAAACCCAGTACTCAAAACAAATGATTTGCTGTGCTTACTGGTCTAGAAAAGCAGAAGGAAAACAGTAACTCACAATTTTTTTTAGGACTTCTTACACAGTAAGCCTGTTCCATGGGCAGCACCGGAATTATGATTATGTCCATTTACAATGGAAGAACTGAGGGGCAGCTAGGTGGCACAGTGGATAGAGCACCAGCCCTGAAGACAGGAGGACCTGACTTCAAATCTGGCCTCAGACAGTTAACATTCCTTAGCTGTGTGACCCTGGGCAAGTCACTTAACCCCAACTGCCTCAGAAGAAAAAGAGAGACAGAGACAGAGACAGAGAGACAGACAGACAGAAACAGAGAGAGAAAGAGAAAAAGAGAGAGAAAGAGAGAGAGAGAAAGAGAATAAAAGAGAGAGACAGAAACAGAGAAAGAAAGAGAGAATGAGAGAACGAAAGAAAGAAAGAAGAACAAAAGAAAGAAAGAACAAAAGAAAGAAAAAAAAAACAATGGAAGAACTGAAGTCCTGGGAGTTCAAGTCAAATACCTTCCTAACATGCCCTAGTGAGGAAGAGTCAAAGATTTCAAGACAATTGTTCCGGACCTGGGAGTATGGAGCCTTTCCATCTAAGGAAGGAGAAACGAGATGAGATGCCAGGAGAGGCGATGCCTTGGTGATAGGAAGAGGCACTAACAAACACCAAAGCTCCACGTGATAAAGCGCTATGACCCTCTTGTTTGGGGATACTCCCTCCAAGGGAACAAATCACCATCTACCAGTCTACAGAGTCCTTCCCAGGGAGTCTGCCCATTATGTCACATGGCCTTCTGCTCGGGCCCAGTAGAGCAGTCGGTCTGTCCAACTGTTCTCCCTCAGCCTCACTCGTGGCCATAACACCTCGTAGTCCATCAGCCATAGCCTCAATGAGCCCTTGGATATTGCTTCTGCATTGAGCAGGTCTTCCTTGATCATGAATTCTGCAGCACCTAGATCTGCTGCTTTCAGAGTTCTCCAGCAGGAATGTGATTAGTTTTTCATTTTCTATAAATTTGGACAAGGGGAAAGGGTGCAGAGACAAGAAATGCAAGGAGGGCATAGAAATGAACCTAATCTATGGATCACACATCAGAGCTGGGTGGGTGCTCAAAAGCTACGGCCACACAGGTACACTGAAAATATATTTCTTGAAGTGGCAGGGAATGCAGCTCTCTGGTACCAAAAGTCTTGGAATAGGGGTCTTCTGTATCCACCCACCTGAATCTAAAGAATGGAAGAGCTCTCAATTCAGGAGGACCTGAGTTCAAATCTGGCCTCAAGACACTTAACACTTCCTAGTGTGATCCTGGGCAAGTCACTTAACCCCAATTGCCTCAGGAAAAAAAAATGGAAGCAGTGATTTGACAGAGCAGCCTGGAGAGGATCACAGATGTAAATAGATCTAGAAGGGATCTGAGAGAGCATCTAGTCCAACTCCCTCATTTTACAGATATTTAATGAATGGCACAAGGACACACTGTCACTCTGACAGTGTCACGATATGAACCCAAGACCTGTGGCTTCAAGCCAGTGCTCCTCCTATTGCATCATGGCATAATGGTCTTTTGAGTCAGGAAACCTGGGTTCCAATCACACTAGCCTTTTCCTCTCCTAGCCTCAGTTAACATAAGTGTAAAATGGGAGCAGTGATATACCATCAACATCTCTGAGTTGTAATGTAAGGACTTTGTAAACCTTAATGATCTACTGAAATAGGAGCTGGTGATAGTTTTATCACTGCATTCACCCTTCTGACTCCTGAGGGCTAGGAACACCACACTTCAAGTCTGGGGCATTCACCCAACAATATCTGGGGTACTCTTTGCTTCTTGGGTGAGTTTCCTTGGTGAATCCCAACAGCTTCAGCCAGAAAAGTCCAGCAATGGACCCCAGATGCGGACCTGTCCACCAAGAGCCAATCGAGCTGGGTGAACCTGACTCCATTTCCAGAAGCAAGAGGATCCATAAACTTTCCGAGAGTCTTGGCCCGCTTCCAAGCAGGCCGGAGACCTGGCTCTTGTTACTTTCCCTCCTTCTCATGCTCCAAGGTATTCCAAACTACCCTGAGCCACCACAGAATGAGGGAGTGAGCAGCTAAGTCAATCTACATCCTGGACTCCACTTAGACACTGTAAGTGGCCTCCACACCGAGGGAGAAAGCATGCTACAAGAGAGGCAGTTAGAACCGAGGTGTCTAAGAGCAAATCCTAGCTCTGCCCTTTATTACCTGCGTGACCCTAGGCAAAGCAGTTCCCCCTCTCTGTGCCTCAGTTTCCTCTTCTGTTAAATGAAGGGGATGGACAAGGTGATCTGAATCTGCTCCTTTCCGGTTCTAGATTTATGATTCCCCTATGATCTTCTTACAAGATAATAGGATTTTCTGGTCTAGCCACCATTACAATGGGCAACTACTCACTGGGGTTATAAGAAAAGGCCAGTTGCCGACTTTTTCAGAGTGTGCTAGAACAGATGCTTGTTTGGGCTGGGTTTGAATCAGAGGGCCCCTGAGGACCCTTTTAGCTTGAAGCCTCTAGGTCTCTCAGATCCTTCCTGGGCTGGGCTGGGCTGGGACACAGTATAGGTAGATCATGGATTTCAGCGTGACACACTGTCTCTGAGAAATGTCCCCAACCTGAAGCTTGGTGAGTCTAGAAGAAGTACAGTGAGGGCTCATAAAAAGGTGCCCACGGTTGACAGCCCATTCATTTCTGAGCTCAGAAACTCAACACCAAGGGAGCCAGGAACAACGCAAGCTGACATTAAAGGGGCAAATGATATACTCGGACGATTAAAACCATTTGGAGGGAGAGTGAAAAAGAAGATGAGAGGAAATGAGAAAAGGAGGAAAGGTAAGTGAGATTAACTCAAGTATAACGGTCACAAAACTGGAATCTGGAGTGTTTTCTTTCAAAGGCTGGAATTAACAGCTTCGGGAGTTTTACAAGACCTTGAGAAGGATAAAAAAAAATCTACTCCTGGGAATTCAGAAGCCCTGTATTTTCCGTCTTCTCTTTCCTTTGAGCCTTCCAACTATTTTCAAGACAGTTATCTTGGATTGTTTTGTGGGAGACAGGAAGAGAGAGGAAGGGGGGTGACAGGAAGAGGGAGGGAGAAAAAGGAGGGATGGGGGAGAAAGAGAGAAAAGAAAGGGGGAGAGGGAGAAGAGAGACAGAAGAAAAGAAGGATGGAGGAGGGAAGGAGGAGGGAGGGGAGAAAGAAAGAAGAAAGGAGAGAAAATGAGAGAGAAAGAGAAGAGGGAGACAGAGAAGGGAAGGAAAAAGAGGGAACGAGAGAAAGAAGAGAGAAAAAAGAGAGAGATGGAAGAGGGAAGGAGAAAAAGAAAGAAGAGAGAAAAACGATACACAGAGAGAAGAAAGAAATGGGAGAGAAAGAGAGAAGAAAGAGAAGAGAAACAGAGATGGAGGAGGGAAGGAGGGAGAAAGGAGAAAGAAAAGACAAGCAGATATCCCCACCTTCAGGTCTCCTTTTGCTATCTCTACTGTTTCCTTGCATAGTCTGAATTCTGCTTGGGTCTTGCTACCTGATGGTGTCTACGGGACCCGGGGCAGGACTGCTTCGTCCCTTCCTGTAAGGACCGCACATTGTCCCAGTTTTCCTCACACAAGTCTGAAGGCCCAACTAGTCTCCAAGTCTGCTTTGAGAATACAGAGCTCTAGAAAAATCCTAGCTCTGCCACCAAAGCCCAGAGACTCCAACTCTGCCATTCTGGGCGATGCCCCTCTGTGTGTCACATAAACTGGCTCCTGGGACCTAGGGAGGGACCAAGTTGGGCCTAGGGGAAAAAAAATCGCCAACCCAGGCTCCTTTAGGAATCACAGTTCTACTTTTCTTGGGATATCAGGTGGTAGAAGAAGGCAGCACTAAAGCAGAGAACCCCTCCATCGCCCAACATGAAAACACTGTGCCAGGGACCTGGAATGGCTCTCTTTTCTCCAAGTGGAGCTGAAACATCCCCACCCTTCAGGAGCCAGGTCAAGTCCCAAATGTATGGCTGAGAGAGTCACGCCCAGAATCCCCCTCCTCTCAATTCCTATAGCTCTTTCGACTGTAGTACCCAGGGTCACACAGCCAGGCTGCGGAGAGAGCCTTCCTGCTTTGGAGGCTGTCTTTCCATGCAATGGGCACCTCTCCGGCCTCCAATACATACAGAATCAGACGTATGATGTCATCAGTACAGGGAGCTCCCATTGAGGGAACAAGATGGCCAAAGCCAGAGTGTGTCAGGGGCTTTGAAGCTGGGTCTTTTGGACTGCATAGACAATTCTTTGTCCAATAAACAGTGTCATTTCTCTATGCTCTATATTTCTCTCCTCTGATTGCCTTTTACACACACAGACACACACTCATAGACACACATATATATGCACACACAGAGAAATACATATATATACACACAGACATATAGATTATATTAAATATGCCTGTGTTGATCTACATCTACATACAATGTATGCAATATACATATATAATATATAAAATATATAAATATTGATCTTTCTATGCAGATATACAAATACGTATATATACACAGACACATATATATGCACACACAAAAAATACATATCTACACCATATACATAGTGAATATATGCATAACTATAAAGGATATTTATTAAATATATCAATATTGATTGGTCCATGCACACAGATACATATACACATAGACACACATAGACACAGAAAAATATATATATCCTATATGCATTGTAGATATACATACACACATACATATAGAACATGTGTTAATCTAAGTTCACACCCAGAGATATATACACATACATATAATGCATACATATTTATTAAATGTATCACTTGATCTGTCCATATAGAGATACATATATACATACATAGACACATCTGAGCACATATATATGCACACAGAGAAATAGGTATTATATATTACATGTATATATAGAATATATATTAAATATATCTGTGTTGATCTATGCCCACACACAGATACGTATATGAAATACATCAATACTGATCTGTCCATACAGATAGTATATATATGTATATATATATATATATATATATATATAGACACACATATATGCAAATTCAGAGAGAAAAACATATATACACTATATGTTGTACATATATATATACACACAAAGACTATATATTAAATCTGTCTGTTGATCTATGTTCACACACATATGTTATATACACATGTCATCTATATTAAATATGGCAATACGGATCTGTCCATATAAAAATATCTCTATATTGAATATCAACACTGACATATATCCATATATACAGATACAGATACACTGTATACATATACACACATATACATGTGCCTATGATATATCTGTAAATCGTGATGGTGACAAATGGGGCACGTGTGGGGGGGGGGAGGGGTGTGTGTGTAAAAAGAATGTAAGCCCGTCAGGGGTAAGGACCCTAGCATGGGCTTTTTGGTATCCCTGACACGTACACAGCACAAGGTCCTCCATAAATGCTTGTTGATTATAATGACCCCCCACTGTGAGAAGCCTTCAGTCTTTCCTCCCTCCCTCTTCTGTATCTCCTCACTGCAATTCATAGGCTGGAGTTTGCAGAAAGCCTTGTTCTCTTGCTTCCCTCAGTTTGCATTTGAATCTCATTAACTATGCTGAAAGCTGAAGCAAACTCTCACTGGGGAGGGAGGAAGCTGGCCTGGGGAGGGGAGGGGAGGGGAGGGGAGGGGAGGGAGAGCCTGGTGTCAGCTGCCCTTCTCCCTGGGTTTCAGTCCAGAGGCCTAGAAATCTCTTCTGAAAGGCTACAGGTCTGTTTTTCAGAGATTCAAACACTTGGCAAGAGTTTGAAAAACTGAGATTTCCCCCAAAATGGAACACAGCTCCTCTGCCCCCTTTGGTCATCAGCTTTATGGGTTGCTCTCCCCCTACAAAATAAGCTGGTTCCCAAAAGTGGAGCAGCCTCTGCTCCAGGCCTCCCGCCATGCCTCAGTGGGCTCTCAAAGCCTGCAGCAGTGAGACATAAGCTTTGGAAGGGCCTCCAGCAAGCTAAAAAGGTTTTTATGGGCCCCTTGATGAGCTAAGTATCTGTCTTCTTAAGAGCAGCTTAGTGATATACAGGGAAGTACAACTCTAAGTGTCAGTTTTCTCCATCTCAAAGTTCTTGGTTCACGACTCTAGAGCTACCCTTTCCAAGTCTTAGTTTCTTCCTCCCTAAAAATGACAGACTTGAACCAAAATAACTTCTACGTTCCTTCCCTCATCTCAAGTAGGAGTGCTAGGGATCATTTGACCTCTCTCAGCCTCAGTTTCTTCCTCTACAAAATGAGGGGGAATGAATGGTCTATCAGGTCAGATGAAGCTCTAAATCTCAGAGTTTGCTTCCAGGCCTCACTGATGTGGGAAATCCCTCCATCTTGACTGATCACAACCCATCCTCATGCCTGAGCATACTACCTTCTCAATAAGGGGGTAGGAGGAGGGGAAGGTTAAGAAAGGATCTGTAACTCAAAACTAAAAAAAAAACAAACCCTAAACTAACATTAAAAACTGCTTTTATATGTATAATTGCAATTAATTTAATTTAGAAATAGTTTCATCACTCTAAATTTAATTTAATAACAATAACTATGCTATTATTGATCCCTGTAATTAATTACACTTAATAATAAAGTAGAACTAATGATAAATAAAAACAAATTCTAAATTACAATTAAGTACGTACAAATTAATAATTTAATGATTGATTGTAATTGAAGTATTAATTTAATAAAAACTACAATTAATCATATTGAAGAGAAAACTTAATAACTGTGTACTATAATTGATTGTAATTAAATTTATAATCTGCCAATAAATCGTGATGTGAATTGTAATTAATCCTATCTACAATCATCAATTCTACAAATTGTAATTAACTATGATTAAATCAATAATTTGTTGATGAAGTATGCCATGAGTTAGAATTAATTATAATTCAATTAATAATTCAACATCAAAATATGATTAAACATAAATGCATTAATAATTTAATAACAAGCTAAAAGCTATAATTAATTACAATTAAGTCAATGATTTAATAATGAACCATACTATAAAATATAACTGCATTAATAATTAACTGGTAAGCTATAATATAGATTACAATTATGGTTTAATGATTTGCTTAAAACTGTGATGTAAGTAATAATTAACTGTAATTAAATTGAAAATTTAACAATGAGCAATGAATTGTAAATAATTATAATTAAACCAATAATCTAATAAGGTGGGGCCATAGTTAATTATAACAGAATTGACACATTTATAGACTATAATTGACAATAATTGAATTAATAGCCTACCAGGCTTTAATTAATTAGATTAATATGTTGACCATGAACCAAAATGTGAGAAATGATTGAATTGTAAATTGTCATTTCATTAATGATTTAATGGCAAAGTGTTATTAATCACAATTGAATTAATAGTTCAAAAACAAACCACAAACTATAATTAATTATAATTAAATCAATTATTTAACAATTAACAATTCTATTAATTGTAGTATGGTTGCATTAATAATTTAATAGTAAATTATAATGCAGATTACAATTATTATTAAATTTGTGAATTTAATAATAAACTATTAAATAAATAATAAATAGAAATTAAATTAATGATTTGGCATCAAATTGTAATTATTTATAATTAAATAGATACTCTTATAATGAACCATATTATGGATTATAATGAATTATGACAGAATTCATACTTTAATAATGAACTATAATTAACCATAATTGAAGAAACAATTTAATAAACTATAAACTGCAATTAATTAGATTGATGAGTTGCTGACAAACCATGGTGGGAATCATAATTGAATTATTAATTTAATAAACTATAGTCTGGCGTTAATGCTAGTTATTAAATTAATAACTTATTAATAAAGTACATTGTGAGTTGTAGTTTAATGTCAAACTATGATCAATCACAATTGGATTATGATTTAATCTCAATCTATAAACTATAATTAATTATGACTTCATTGATAATTTAATAATAGAATATACTGTGTATTATAATTGGTTATAATTACATTGATAATTTAATAATAAATTGAGACTATAAATACAATTGGTTGTAATTAAATTAACAGTTTAACAGTGGATTGTAAATGATGATTAATCATTATTGAATTGCTGATCTAATAATTAGCCATGACTGAATTAATAATTTAAAAAGGTGTAATTAATTAAATTAATAATTTGTTAATGGACCATGATGTGAATTGTGACTGAATTATTAATTTAATAAATGATAAAACACGATCAAATTAATATCTTATACATAAACGTAGTATGAACTTGAATTACAATTTCATTAATAATTTAATGTCAGGCTATGATTAATCACAACTAAATTAATAATTTAATAATGAGCTATCAGCTGTAATTAATTAAAATTAAGCCTAAAATTTAATAATAAGCCATACTATGAATTATTGCTGGATTGATAACTTAATGGTGAGCTGTAATATGGCTTACAATTATGATTTAATTAATTATTTAATAATAATCTATGGTATAAATAATAATTGATTGTAATTAAATTAACAGTTTAACCATGAGCTATGAACTGTAATTAATTATAATTAAATCAATAGATGCTCTAATAATAAACCATAATATGGATTATAATTAATTATATCAGAATTGATACTTTAATAACAGGCTGAAATTAATCACAGTTGAATTACTAACTTAATAAGTTACAAACTTTAATTAATTAGAATAAGATTTTGTTAAAGGGCAGTGCTATGAATTATAATTAAACCTAACTGAATTATTAAGGTAATGAGTGGTAAATGGTGATTAACTATGATTAAATCGATAATTTGTTGATAAAGTGTGCCATGAACTGTTGTTAATCATAATTTAATAATTTATTATCGCCCTGTGATTAACCTCAATTGAAATAATAATTTTAATATCAAACAGCTTTAATTAATTGTAATTAAATCAATAATAAGCCATGCTATGAATTATAATTGGTCACAATTGCACTACTAATTGAATAATAACCTATAATATAGATTGCAATTAATTGTTAGATTAATGATTTAATAATAAACTATGATAAAGATAATATTATATTTAAATTAATAATCTAACAATGAACTGTAAGCTGACTAATTATCATTAATAATCTAATTATGAACCATAATATAGATTATAATTAAAGTGTGGCACAAATTAATTATAATTGAGTGATGCATTGTTATGTGGTATAATTAAGTTAATGATTTAATAATAAATTTAATCATTTACAAATAATTTTTAAAATGTTAAGCTCTTTCAGTAAACTTTTGATGAAGAGAGCCATCTGCATCCAGAGAGAAGACTGTGGGGACTGAATGTGGATCAAAACCTAGTATTTTCACCTTTGTTGCTCTTTGCTCACTTTTTGTTTTCTTTCTCTCTCTTTTTTTTTTTTCCTTTTTGATCTGGTTTTTCTTGTGCAGCATAATGATTGTGGAAATATGTACAGAAGAATCGCACATGTTTAACCTATACTGGATTACTTGTTGTCTAGGCAAGAGGAGAAGTGGGAAGGAAGGGAGAAAAACTTGGAACACAAGGTTTTGCAAGGGTCAATGTTAACAACTTTTTGCACATATATTGAAAATAAAAGTTTATTATTTAAACATAAAGAAATAAGAACAAACAAGTCGAGCTGTAGGCCAAACCTTCTGCTGGGCCCCACACTCAAAGCATTTCCATCTAGGTGTGGGCCCTGCCAGAGCTTAAACAACACTAGCCTGACCTCTGAGAGCTCAGGAAGAGGCATCTTCCAGGAGAAGATGTTTAAATTAGATTGATATATAGATGTATTCCAAGCCAAGAGGCCACCCCTGAATAAAGGCCTCTCAATCACAGCTCTCAGGGACCCCATTTCATGTAGGACGTGGCAATGGGTCTTACCCCAAAGAGGAGAAGAAGCTTTCTCTCTGAACCCAGCTACTAATGCCTCCCCTCTCAAATGACCTTTCACCTATTCTGAAGGGCTCTTCTGTGTACTATTTACATGCTGTCTCCCCCATTGGAAAGGAGGCTCCAGGAGGGCAGCATTTTGCTTCATTTGTGTCCCCACTACTTAACACAATGTCTAGCAAAATTATAAGATCTTAATAAAGAGTTTCAGATTACAGATTATGGTTTACAAATTGCATATTATAATAGATTACAGATGATCGTTTATACGATTGCAGGAAAAAAAAAACACAGTAAAATCTCTAAAAATAATTTCAGCATGGCTCAAGATTAGGATCTCCCCAAAATATGCATAACATAAAGAGATAGGGGAAGAGGGAGGGGCAGAGGAGACAGAGACAGGGAAAAAAGACACACAGAAAGACAGAGAGCTGGAGAGAGACAGAAACAAAGAAACAAGGCCACGGAGAGAAAAATAATAAAGGTAGGGAGAAGAAGAAAGAAGGAATAGGAGAGAGGGAGAGAGCTGACCTCAGAACCAGAAAGAGCTACAAGTCAAGTCCTTATCCTTATACCTTGAACCCTGCCAAATGACTTAACCTCTCCATGCCCCCACTTTCTAAGACCAGAAAACTGCTAAGCTTATCACTGAGAGCTCCCTCTACCAATAAAATTACAAACTCAGTTTCCCTACATACAGAGTTCCAAAAGAAATACAAAATTAACTATCTTTTCTTGGGGCTTCCAGAACAATCTACCATAATAGAATCTGTTACTAAACAAAGTATAGTAAGTAACCTTTTTAGTATTAGTCTTAGACCCAGACCAATAGGCTGTTGGGCACTGGACATCTTCTAATTCAAGTTTGTCTTTTTTCAAGAAGGGGAAGTTGAGGCTCAAAAAGGAGAACTGACTAAGGTTGGCCATATAGCTATTTATTGGTGAAACTGAGGCTGGAATCCGAGTTCCCAGAGTCCCTGGCAATTTTAGAGCTGAAATTTGCACAATTTATTTTAGCTCTTTGACTTTTATTTTATCCAAACAATTTATTTCAGAGGAGAAAAGGGAGGACCTAGGATGGGAATTGATTTGTCCAAGATCACACAACTAGTGTGCTCAAGGTAGGCTTTAGACTCAGTTCCTCCCGGCTCCAATTTAACCATTTCACTCCTATTCTAGGCTGTCTCTATGCATATTATCGGTGTGATTGATTTAATGGAGTTTACAAGTCATTAGACAGCTGATTAAATGAACAACTGATTACCAAGTAGTAAATAAACCCTTAACAAGTAGTTAACATTGGTCCATTTTGTCAAAAGGTAGAACCAGTTGAACATATCCATAGTGCCTTTCAGCAGCAGCATGAAAGAGGGGAAGTACCAGGACTTGACCAGCACTAACTATATCTACTTTACAAAAAGGATTTATCAGCGGTGGAGCGAGGACTGAGAAAACCTTAAACCCATTTGGCTTCCCCGATTTGAACAACAACCTATGCCGCAAACACACATGTGAGGAAGTAAGGGAAGGCCGACAGGACTTTGGTCCAGGATGTCAACATTAGGACTTCAGAGGACTTGAAACTTCTCCTGTCAATGAGCAGGCTTGATGGACAACAGGTGCGGAACTGGGCATAATTTTCTGATATGGCCAATAGCTTGATTTGTTTTGCTAGATTGTGCTTAGTTGTTATTAGGGAGGTTTTGAGGTGGGCGAAATGGGAGAGTACAGAGGAAGCGATACTGGGGTAAAAGTACATCAATAAAACCCATAAAAAGAAAATTCTGGCCCGAGCAGCCAGTACCCCATCCAATCCATTCCTTTATCATCATCGGGTGAATGAGGTCAAAGCACTAGACAATTCAAGCTAACGGAACCTGTTTTGCGCAGTTCTACGAGCTTTTAGAGTCCTCACCTCTATCCAGACCAGTAGGAAAGTCGCTCAACTCACTAGGCAGAAAGCATTCTCCCACATCCTTGAGTCAGCCATTAAGGAACCTACTTGTTGATTACTATGCTTTTGAAACACAGACACAAGGCTCAAATGCAAAGGTGAACTCATTTTTGGAGCCAGCTCAAGTCAAAGAGCTAAGTCTGATCTCATAAAAGAACTTACAGTCTTGTGCCCCCTCGAACCAGAGAATCTAGGCAGCCACAGGATTACAGGGTAACCTAGCCTCAGACACTGTGAACCTGGACAAGTCACACAATTTGTCTGCCTTGGTTTTCTCATTTGTAAAATGGAGATGATGTGTGCAAGAATGTTTGTGGCAGCCCTTTTTGTGGTGGCTAGAAACTGGAAACTGAAGGGATGCCCATCAATTGGAGAGTGGCTGAATAAATTATGGTATATGAATGTTATGGAATATTATTGCTCTGTAAGAAACGACCAGCAGGACGATTTCAGAGAGGCCTGGAGAGACTTGCATGAACTGATGCTGAGTGAAACGAGCAGAACCAGGAGATCATCATACACAGCAACAACAGTATTACATGATGATCAATTCTGATGGACATGACTCTCTGCAACAAAGAATTGTCTCAAACCAGTTCCAATTGTTCACTGAAGAAAACCATATACACCCAGAGAGAGGGAAATGAAATATGGACCACAACGTAACATTTTCATGATCTCTACTGACATTTGTTTGCATTGTGTTGCCTTTCTCTGATTCTTTTTTTTTTCTTGTAGATAGGATTTTTCTTGCATAACTTCTCAAGCATTTCAACATTATTAGCATGTAGTGGACTTCCTGCCATCTTAGGGGAGGGGAGGGGACTGGGTGTAAAATTTGTAATGGAAAGCTTTGTAAAGATCAATGTTGGGGAACTACCCATACATATGTTATACAAATAAAAAGCTTCAATAAAAAAAAATGGAGATGATGATAATAATAGCACCTACCTCCCAGGATTGTTGGGAGAATCAAATGATAAAATTTGCTAGCGCGGTGCCTACAACAGAGTAGCCACTTAATAAATGCGTGTTCCCTTCTATATTCAATGTAGAATGTTATTGCCAACTCCTAGACTGCCCTTTCCCCAAGCTACCCAACAAGAAACTACCCTGACCACCTCCACAAAGCTTCTCCTGATCTCCCTAGATGTGAGTGACACCCCCTTCCTCTTACATATTATATAATTTTTGATGCTCATGTAATATTTGTGCATGGAAGCAGGTAAGGAATCAGAGAGAGTGCTGAGTTTAGTCTCAGGAAGAGCCAGGCTCAGGTCTCAGACCCATACCAGATTTTCAGTTCTGGTTCTTTATTGACCCTCAATGTGCCTCATGGAGCTCGCTGGTACTTGGACAACTTATAAATGGTTTCCTTCAAAACTGATCAGAAATCAGAGATTTTGTTTTTACTCTCCTACTAAAATAGAAGTTCTTTAAGAATAAGGATTGGATTATTTTTCTTTGTAACTCCTTCCCCTATGCCAGCACATTAAGTGCAGACAGTAAGCATTTAATAAATGTTTAAAGCAATTATTCACCAGTGTATCTCCTGCTAGCAGAGGTCACCTCCTATAGCAGCTAGAAGGACAACCTTAGTAACAGGAAGACCTGGATTTGAGTGGGAGCTGCCACCGGAACATAATAGTTATGTGACCATAGGTAAGAAATTTTACCTCTTAGCAGCCTGAAACAGCTCTATAAGGCTGGAACTTACAGATGAGCTGCAAATCATCTTTAGTAGATAGTTTCCAAACTAGAAGTTCCTCATATGGAAGAAATCCCAGGTCCAACCAAAAAAGAAATGTGAAATCTACCACTCATGATTAGAACAGTGCATTGTATATGTAACGTTGGTCAGGTACATGGGACGGTATCACTCCCCAGGGAGAGCCCGAGATCTAGTTCTGGTTGGCTAACCACACGTTGACAAGGAGGCTGCTCTTTGGTTGGCCTAGAACCTTCAGCTCCCATCTCTTCTGTCTCATTATTCTTTGGCTTCATTCAGAGTGACTCCTTAGCTCGGGGCATCTGGTCAAAGACCACGCCAACTTTGGGCGTTTTGAAAAGTGAGGAGAGTGGTCCGCAGGAATTCATGAGTCTGAGTTCATAGTGGGTTTCATACCCAGCACAGAACTGATATCCTGAGGAGCAGAGAGCAGCCTTTGGACCCCAACTCCACACAATGCAGGCTCATCCAACAGTTGTGCCCCATCTAGACATGAACTTGGTAAGACTGTGATAAATTTTGAACCTACTTCTAAGTGGTAAAGGGGAGAATATCTCCCCAACGTATGGGGGGGTCAGGTAAATGTTTGTCTATTTGTTCTTTATATCTTTCAAATAAATACCATTTGCTCTATATTTTCTTTGAGACAATAGTTACAGGGATTCAGTCAGTGGGGGCTTAAGGTAACGGCAGTTTAAAAAAAATCCTCAGGGTATCATAAATCTATGTTTTGCTTAAATAAAAGTGCTGAACTAATCACAGGCCCATAACAATAAGGAGCAATACTGTCAGTGGGGGCTCAAGCCCAAGATAAGTTGAAAAAAAACGTCAGGGCATCATGGAACCATGAGGGAATCAGTGCAATTGCCTAGCTCTGAGACAGAGGACCAGAGCATTCACATTACAAAAATAATTGTTTTTTTAATAAATATTTGTTAAAATTAAAATAATAATCAAATAAATTAAATACAGATTTGTTGAAACTGAAAAGCACCAATGAATTCGACTACTTCTCGTTGTTGAGTTCTTTCAGTCCAATTGTGTCCAATTCTTCACCATCCCATTTGGGGTTTCTTTTGTAAGAGCTCCTAGAGTGTTTTACATTTCCTTCTCCAACTTATTTTACAGATGAAGAATTGAAGAACAGGGTGAAGTGATCTCCCTGGGGTCACACTACTAGTAAGTGTTGGAGGCTGGATTTGAACTCAAGAAGAGTTCAGAAAGTTCTATCCATAGCACACCTAGCTGGCCCTCTAGAACTCGAGCACCACATAATCCTAGGATGTACAAAGTCATAGTGTCTTAGCAAACAAAACAAAGATGACTCCCTTGGGAGAGCGTGGCAGCCCCTGGCACCAAAGTCTAGATCCAATTATAGGAAGTTTGACCACTATTCTCCAAGGAAATACAACCAATCTGCAACCCATTCCACTAAGAGTATCTTGAATAATCTCACCCAGTGATCCATCCTAGTCATCCTTAGCATTGAGATTGGGTCTACACAGTCAATCCAGCCTTTTAGAATCCTCATTCCCCCCCCCCCCCCCCCCCCACACACACCTCACAAAGGACTCATGTTCCATCTTTCTCATGCCCTTATCATCTGATTTCAGGTCCTGTCCATTTGGAAATCATCAGACTGTGAGCTGGAAAAGACCTCAGAGATAAGCTTGCCCACCTCTCTCCTCTGAGGGAAGAAACAGAGTCCTGAAGAAGTGAAATGCTTTGCTCAGTCACTCACACAAGTTTCAAACCCAGGATGACACGTTCCAAATCCAGCCTTCTTTCCATTACACTGTGTGGCCTGTAACCCACTGGGGACCCATCTTCTCCCCCTGCTAGACTGTGAACGCTGTGATTACAGGGATGGAGCCTTAACTCAGATGGAATCTCTCCCCCAGGGGTTAACATAATGCTCATACATAAATGTTTGTTGAATGAATGAATGAATGATTTGACAGGTCAATTTAGTTGAAGCATTCAATCCAGGAGCCCTATATAGAAAAGCTCTGATTAAAATTATTAATTAAAATACAGCTACAGTTTAAAAAAATACTAAACCCTACCCCCAAATCATATGTGGATTAAGAACCTGCAGTCTGGCTGGGGCCAGAGCAATCAAAACATAATTAAGCTGTAGATATGCTAATGCATGATGATAATATCTGGCCTGGAGATGAGAGGCTGGGATAAGTGACTCCAGGGGTGGGGGGTGGGGTAGGGTGTGCTGACCTGGGATGGGAGGGTGGAAACCCTCCCCCATTCCTCTTGGTGATCCTAGAAGAGAGCTTTGTGAGAGAGCTTGGGGCTTGCAGAGATTCTGATGGCACAAAGCAGGCTTTTTCTTGGGGGGAGGGAAGAGTTCCCAAGGAGTGAGTAAAGGGAAAGTCAGCTGAGCTCCAAGGAGCTAGGTGTAGAGAGAGAGCAGGCTAGGGAAGGGCAGTGCTATGGCCAGGGGCCAGGGGGCACTCCTGCTCAGCCAAGAGAGGCTCCTCCATCCCTGCAGCCTTCCTGTCCCTTTTCCTCCACATTTGTCCCCTAACCTCTAGTGGTATCTGTCCCTCATCTACAGAGGGGGGAAATGATAAGAAAGCCACACTTACACATGGCTTCACAGTTGGCAAAAGGTGCTACAGGGTTATCTCATTTAATCTCCCCAAATACTCCCTGAGCTTGGGCCTGTTATTATCCCCATTTCTGAGCTGACCAGGAGGTATCATGTCACAGGGAGGATCTGCTCACCACCCCATGAGGCTGCCCTAGGTGACTCAATGACACGTCTCGCCACTGGGGACACTGGCTATCATCTTCCTTCCTCGTTTATCAACCCTGCTTCCTGCAGCCTCCACGCTCCCCCCCACCCCCATCATCAGATGTGACTACCACTTGGGGCTCATTCCGGTAACCAAAAGGATAGGAAGGAGAAGTCAAGGAGCAGGATGGCAAAGAAGGTGGGGGGTAGGGGGGGACTTCTTGTACCGGTACCCCATGCGGCATGCACATGTGACTTCCCCTTTGGAAAATCCTATACTGCCTAAAATAACCACAGGCAATTTGCTTTCCTCTCTTTAAGCCTCAGTCTCTTTATCAGTAATAGAAAGGGGTTGATCTAAACGGTCTCTAGGTTCCCTCCTAGCCAGCTCTCAGTTGGGCATCCTACCATCCTAATATTACCAAATGATTACCTATAGAATATATATTTAAACATATATCATATACATGCATAGTTAGTTTGAATATTAACGATATGTTTATCCATGTATGCAGAATTCAACGTATACCTGTACATACCCACGTATGTGTGTATAAATGGGGTCTGTGGGAACATGCGAACTTTAAAACATTTCCCAGACAGCTTCTGGCTTTCCATCATCTTTGCCTTTCCAACAGATTCTTTCCCCCACCCCTTTCCTGAGAGTCATCCCTTATAACAAAGAATAAGAGAGAGAAAAAAAACCCAGTCAGATCGGAGAGGCACCCAGGCACCAATCAAGACCGAGTTCTGGGCAGTATTCCACACCCAGTAGACATCCACTTTGCGGAAGATGGGAGGGAGGGGCACCAAATTAAATATTTAACAGGGGAAGAAAAGAAAAGAAGAAAAAAGAGGGCAGTTTTGTTAGAAGGGTAGGGAGGAGACAGAGAAGAGAAAGGTCCCTTCTTGACCTTTGCCTTCTCCTCCTGCCTCATCAAGACAGACTTGTCTTGTGTCTTATTCTTTCAGGGCCCTTCTGGGGGACAGAAACAAGCCTCATCAACTAATTCAATATTAAAGTGTTAATAGTTGATAATAGCCTATTGCTTTATTCAAGTCCTGCTAACAAAGTTGCATTTAAATAGGGACTTTTAGTGCTTTAACCTAAAGGAGGGATGCAGGGTGAGAATTTCAGACATTGGGAGGGGGCTCCATGGGGCCAGATGGGCCCCGTCTTTCAGGCTTACTTTTCTTTCTCTCTCCCTCTCCCTCTCTCTCTCCTCTCCCCGACTCACACACTCCTCTTGATATCTTGAGGGATAAAGTCCACAGTGATGTAGAAACCAGCTGAGTCCTTTCGACATTATTGAGAAGAACTCCACGTCAGGGGATTCCTAGATTGGGCAGAGCAAGGTCTCTTTTGGAGGCTGCCCTGATTCTTTTAGGGGTTGGATCTTAGAGTTTCCTTTCCTTTGCATCTCCTCTCCCTTCCAGGGATGGTAAGCGTGCCGGCAAACCCCAGGCCCGCTTTGGGCTCCTCACACGTTACAGACTTGTAATTCTTGACATTCTGGGGAGCAGAGGACATTCGGGCTTGGACCAGCCCAATGCATCATCAGGCAGGATACCAACAGGCAGCTTTCTGTATTGCCATGCTTTGTCTCCTCCCAGAATCCTGGGGGCAGCCAGGGTAGCAGCAGAAGTGTAAGCACCCAGGGGCTTCTGGTATTGGAGAGTGAAAACCCAAAGTCTTCGGTTTCAATTCACTCATTTTACTGAGTAAAGAACTTGGCTAAGGTCACAGCATCTCCTCACAGGATTGGACACAAAATCCTTTGTAAAGCTGAAAGTGCTGGTGTAAAAGGGGGTTGCTGAAGGAATTTTATTTTATGTGTGTGTGTGTGTGTATAAATATACACATATATACAATGTATAAATACGTATACACACATTTGTGTTTGTGTATATATGTATAAATAAAATGTATATAAAAAAAGAAAGTTGTACTTTCCCTGATGTGTTTCTGGTACTGGTGAAGATCTCGGTCCCTCCATCCCTGCTCATCTAAGACCAAGGGATCACAGAGCCAGGGCTTGAAGGGACCTCAGAAGTCACCTAATGTAACTTCTCATTTTCCAGATGAGGAAACTGAGGGTAAGGGTCATATAATAAGTGCCAGAGCTGGGATGTGAACTCCGCTCCCATGACTCTAAGTTCAGCAGTTTAAGGCTAGTGCTCTTTCCATTATTCCACACTGCCTTGGCTCCATACCTTCCTGGAAATCTTATAATATACAATAAAGAATTCATAGTCGAGAATTATAATAAAGAATAATTCCTCCAATGTCCCGGAGGCATTTCCCCCATAACTCAGTGACCAGAAAGGAAACAGGCTTGGTGAAAAACAACGGTCACCAGGTGGCCAGCGCTTTGAGCTACTTCATCACGGTGGCCGTCCCCGATCTGCTTCTTAAGATCCTAGGAAGTAAATTGATGGAAGGAGCAGGAAATGCCAGTTGAGTTACACTAAGTACAACATAAACAACCAAGTAGTGGGGTACAGGGGACTGTGGGAAGACTCTGTTTCTGACTACTGTTTCACTTGGGAACATTGGAAAGGTCGCACATTCTGGAGTAGGAGGTTCTGGGTTGAAATGCCTGCTCTGCTATCTACTATGTGACCTTAGCCAAGTCGTCATATTTCTCTGGGCCTCAATTCTCCCAGTGAAATGAGAGAATTGGAAGTGATGACTTTTGGGGATGGAGAGGAAATTATCCACTGGGAGGGGGGTATGCCCTTCCCCACTGTGGAGATGGTGGGGGGCACTTTTTCCCCCTTAGACCACTCCCTTTGGAAGAAGAATTGGGTATCCTTCAAAATGATCCCTAGAGACCAGGCTTACTAGAGACTCCCAGATGCTAAGGGTGGGGAACGAGCAGTTACAATATGCCATAGGCAAGACAACGGCAATTGAGGACAGACTGTTGTCAAGAAGCATCTGGCAGCTTCCTCCAAGTCCCCAAAGCCATGTTGGTTGGAGCAGCCTCAACTTTTTTTCTGGAAAAACTTGGGGAATAAACACTTCGATGAGCCACATGTTGGAAAGTGCTCCTCTGGCATTTTTCTGCTTTAAAGAAATCAAAGACCTCGAATTAACCACGAATGCTCCTCTTGGTGTAAATGAGCTTTTTGAAAAACTTCTGATGTCTGATTGGACACCGGTTATTACAGCTGCATAAAGCAAACAGGTTTCCAGAAATTCACGTGGACAACACTTACTACCATCATTTGCGGCAGGTGATTTTCCACTGAGAGCCCGAAGACTTGTTACAAGTCAGTCGGGCCCATCTTCTCGTTGTACAGGCAAGGAAACTGAGGCCCAGAAAAATCAAGTATCTTACCCAACATCATCACATGGGTAGTAAGCGGCAGAGCCAGCATTCCTTCTACTATACCACGGGGTATAGCTTGGCAAGCACTGGCCTTCAGTCATTTTCCATTGTGCCCGACTCCCAGTGACCCCATGTGGGATTTTCTTAGCAAAGATCCTGGAGGGATTTGCCATTTCCTCCTCATTTGGCAGATGGGGAAACTGAGGCAAGCAGCATGAAGTGACTTGCCTAGGGTCACACAGCTGGGAAGTTTCTGAGGCTGGATTTAAACTCAGGAAGAGGAGTCGTCCTCACTCTGGGCTTGGTGCTCTATCTACTGCAGCATCCCCTAGCTGATCTCAGATAAGGCATTTTCTTTCTCTGGGCTTCATTTTCTTGAACGGTTCCATCAGAAGAGCAAGTAGGAACGAGTGCCCTTTTATGCCCCCTTCCTATTATCTTTTCTGTATCTTCAGATCTCTCTGCCCTCATATTGGAACCTTTCAAGTCCTTCCCCCCTCTAAGTTTCCCACGTTTGGAGGACTTTAGGGTTCCTTCCAGCTCTGACACTCGGTGTTTTAAGGCCCTTTTCCAACGGTAACATCCAGTGAGTCATTCTAAGCTCCCTTCCACTTCAGCCTTGCTGTATTTGAAGACGCCCCCCCTCCCCATTTCTGACATTCTCTGGCTCCAATATAGCTCCTCAGATTATTACTGGATGGTAGCAATTAGTGTTTTTGCAAGTTCCCCGTGAACCTAAACAAAGAGATCTGCTGAGGGCTGAAGTGACTGAGGGCCCTTCACTGGTCCTAAAAGCAAAGACTCCAAAGCCTCCCATTCACCAAGCTATGGCCTGAACGCTGGCCCAATTGGTTGGCATTTTTGTACAAGTGGTTTAAAAATGCAATACCAAATTGGGTGCCATTTTCAAATAAGCCATTTTGACTATCTTAGAGGGTTGTGATCCCAGCTGGAAACACTTAACTACAGAAACTATTTACAACACCCTCCCCCTCCACTTCCCCCTTTAGGGCTGGGCATTAGCTCTTTGAAGGAAACCCAGCCCCACGCATGAGCCTATGCTTTCATATAAGTGCTTGATTAAGGAATTAAGGCCACAATGAGACATAGCGATCCAACTGTGTCTTTCTAATTGCTTTCTGGGTTTGGAAGAAGCTTACCCGGCTCTTTGTGGCTCTAGCTAGTTTGCTCTCTTTGCCTACTGGCTTGATTTTGAGTTGATTAATATCCATGGGGACCCAGAAATTCCTTTGATTAAGAGTTGTTTGTTTCCTACAGATCTATATTTGACACAGTTGATTTTTCAAACTTACTCTTCAACGTGTAGCCCATCCCTGTTCACTTGGGAAACAATGGCCTAGGATTCTCTCTGCTAATTTCAACAGGGTCGGGCTTCAAAGAAACTCAGGAAAAACTAAAGAAATCTGAATTTGGACGATCGAGGTAGGAGTGAAAAAATCTCAAAATGAAATGGGAGAAACTGGTTGACAGGTGGGCAGTATTGTCCAGGCTTATTGTCTTCAGGAAAAAAAGCTTGTGGGGGACTGGGAGGGAGAGATGTGAGCATTTACCCATGTAATTCCCACCTACTGAGTCCCCACATCTTCATGAGACTTAGCTGCCAAAGCTTCTCATCAGAAAATATGGGTGTCACCTATCAGCAGGGAGCCAAAAGGAAAACTGAGACAAAAGTACCGAGTGTAGTGATTTCCCCGTGGTCCAACGTCAAGGGTGCAGGATTTAGGGTTAGACGGTGTGGGTTTGAATCTCTGTTCTGCCCACTTACTACCGGTATGAACTTGGGCTAATGACTTCCTCAGTTTCCCCTTCTGTAAAATGAGTGGGTTTGACTAGATGGCCTCTGAGGTCTACTTCCAGTTCTCAATCTAGGATATCCAATGCACATCTAGCAATCACCACTCCAAGCTGGCAATCGATGAAGAGGCCAGGTTTTAGCCTCCTCGGAGGAAGAGGAGGCAATAAGCATATCTGGTGAAAATAATAAGAGATTAACTGTCTACAATGTGTTATGGTTGGGATCCTGTATCTCATACAAACCTTAGAACAGCCCGGGGATGGAAATGCCATGAGAACACCCATACTCCAGAGTGTACAAATTTACAAGTTTTCACTTTACAGACATGGAAACTGAGGCCCAGAAACTGTGACTTGCCCAGGCTTACAGAGTTAGTATGAGTATCAAAGGAAAGAACCTCTTGACTTCAAGAACATTGGTCCTTTAGAGCAGAGCATTCTCATGTGTTTATATATATATATATACATATACATGTATATATATATATATAAACAAACACACACATAATATGTGTGTGTGTGTATATATATACATACACACCCACACACCCACACATACACACCCACACAGCAAGTTCCGAGGCCACCTGAAATATATCCTTGGTTATCAGGTGGCTGGGAGCTGGACCAAGAAGACCTGAGTTTTAATCCTGCCTCTAACACTTAGTGTGCCCCTTGGCACAAGTGCAGTCACTACTTTAAGTGATTTACCCTCTGGGTAAAATGGGGATAATAATAGGCCCCGCTGCACTTTCTCAGTTATGAGAATCAAATGAGAAAATATGATGGAAGGCGCTTTGCAAATCTTTGTAAAACCCGATGCTATTGTTGTTGTTAGTGATGGTAATGGTAATAGCAGTAGTAGTAGTAGTAGTAGTAGTAGTAGTAGCAGCAGCAGCAGCAGCAGTAGTAGTAGTAGTAGTAGTGGGCTTCCTCCTCACCAGGCATTTTAAGGGGTCCCCAAACAATCTTGAGAAACAAGTCATCTAGAAAAGGACTTCAAGCTAACAATGACGTTGAGACATCAGGGGAAGAGACACTGACCCTTCCTCCCTCCATCGCCCTTCCCCACCTGGCCCCCTCAGCCTCCCGGAATTGTGAGTCTACTTCTACTACCCTTCCCCAAAGGAGCTAGAGGCAAGGCCCTGCATTTCTTCCAGGGACTCAGAAAGGCATCTGAGTTTGGGTTTGGGTAGGTGCTGGGGACGAGGTGGGGTTTGAGGAAGGTGAGAATGGAAGCCAGAGTACCGGTCTCCAAGTCAGGGGACCTGTAAGGCTTCTGCTCCCCACTGTGCTACTCCCTCCTTAGCCATGGGACCCTGGGCCAGTCCTTTGCTCTCTCAAGCTTCAGGCTTCAGGTTCCCCAGCTGGAAAGGGAGGGGGGTCGACCTAGATGAGTTTCCCAGCCTTCCCCCAGGCTACCACACCAGGCTCTTCAGCACAGGAGAGCAGAACCCCCGGGGCTGTGAAAAGGAGAGGGCATCTACCAGGTGGCTCTGTTTATTTGCTTGCCTCAGAAAGAGGCCCCTCCTCAGATTTTGCAGGAGCCTTTCATCAGCTCGCCCTGGCCCCTGCACATTTTGCTCGGGGAGAGCTTTCTATGTGAGCAGCCCTCATACTGTCCCAGTGGGCTGCATGCTCCGGACTGGGGAGGGGGATCGTAGTTCTAGAGAAGGAAGGCCCTTGGAAGCCATGCTGTCCAGGCCTGTGATTTCACAGATTAGAAAACTGAGGCCCAAGGAGGGAAAGTGCTTTGTCCCAGCTCACTCAGAGGATCCTGCTTCTAGGACTAGAAGGGCCCCTCGGTGGTAGGGCAAAGAGAGCACTGCCTATGAAATCACAACGACCTGTAATCAAGTCCTACCCTAAACATTTACTCGGTGACCCTGGGCAAGTACTTTGCCTCTCCTCATCTGTAAAATGGGGATAACAACAGCATTCACCTCCTAAGGTTGTGAAAATTAAATGACACTAAACCATTTTGCAAACCTTGAAGACTCATATAAATGCTACGTATTTTTGTTGTATTATCATCAGTATTAACAGGGGTAGAAATTCATCTGGTTTCACATCATCTTTTTATAGAGAAGGAAAATGAGACTCAGAGAAAGTACCATGCCCACCATCCCCCTTAGGATCAGAGATCTAGGGCTGTAAAGGACCTCAGAGACCATCTAACAAGGCCACCTGGGTAATCAATGCCCCATGCAGAATTGGAACCCAGCTCTTTCTACCCTTGATGGTACTCCTCATGGTGAGCAGGGTTGAGCAAAGAGCACTGGCCCAATAAACACTGATCGGTCCAAAGCTCTACTCTAGCCAAAAGCGCTAATAAAGATTCCCATCCCTCCAGCAGACTACTTTTCTTTGCTTCCCAGCATAGCTGAGTTGGGCATAATGAGGTCTCCCTGGTGCTTTACGGCAGAGCTGATGTGCCATGCTGGGCCGGCCTCTGAATTTGAACCAAAAGCCCAGGATTTGCAACTGTTCTACTAGTCCCTTTTCTGGGTCCTCAGTTCCTGCTCTGTAAAATGAATGGGTGGTTCTTGGGCACCGTGCAAGTCTCTGGAGTTCTGATGTCCAGTGGATTGCCGATAAGCTTTCCTCTGGCTGGCCAAAAGCAGGTTGAAGCATTTCCCACCCCTGCCTGGGGTAACTGGGGAAGGAAGAACCTGATTGGGAATTGGAGGGCTTGACTTCATGTCCTAGGACTCACTGGGCAAGGTGAACTTGGAGAAGTGTCTTTCCTTCTCCCTTATAATAATAATAATGATAATAGCCAATATTAACACAGAGCTCCAAGATTTGCAAAGCATTTTGCATATTCTGGTGTCCCCAAAATCTTACTGTACTTTGGGGCTAGTAAATAATTGAATTTGATCCTTACAACTCTGCAAAATGAAGGGCCATTTCAGTTCTCATTCTATGATCCCACAAACCCCATTATCACAAAGTTCCATGTTTCTGACAAGATTGATTGCTGAATCAAGTGACTTGTTTTTAGAATAACACTTTACGGTAAGCTTTTCTCAGACTCTATTTGCCAGAGGTGGGAGGGAGAGCGAGGAGGGGATGGCCAAGGCTGGCTGGGGGTGATAGCAATCCCAGAGACACGGGAGCACCTCCCTCTGATCTCAAGGCACCCCTGAGGAGTCGGGCAAATGTTCAAGTGTGAAAGTTCCCAGCCCGCCCTGCTCCTTTCTTTGGGGCAGGGCTGAGTTGTCAAAGTTTCTCTTAAGAGTTGGGGAGGGGGGGACGGACAGAGTGTGCTCAGTAGGACTGAGAAGGGTCAAAAAGTGCAGGTCCTCCCAGCATCCTCTGGGCAGGGGCCATCTGGGGGAGGAGCAGCTCTGCTTTGGGAGCCCCCCTCTGAGACACATCCCTTTGTTTGGACAGAGGATGTATTAGAGCCTCAGAGGCTTAGGAAACTGGGTAGATTATTTTTTCCATTCTCACTAGGCTACATGAGACAGACCCAATGCTCTCAGGCAGGCCCCCTGCAAGCCAATTAATTAGATGGAAGTTTACAAGGCTCTCTTCATTCCTGGGGAAGCGTCCTCCAGTCCCCCCAAGTGCACAACGCAAGAGTATCAGCTCCAGCTGGAGGAGCCTGCAGCCTCAGCCTTGGCTGCACCACCTTCTTCAAGGATGGCCTAATTATCCTTCCAATAAAAACCATAACAAAGCACTTTATGCTTGTCTGGCCTTTAAAAAAAAATAAAGGAGAACTGGAAAATGAGTGGATGCCCATCAACTGGGGAATGGCTGAATAAGTCGTGGTAGATGAAGATAATGGATTATTATTGTTCTATAAAAATGATAAAACAAGTTGATTTTCAAAAGGTCTGGAAAGATCTACATGAACTGATGCTGAGCAAAACAAGCAGAACCAGGAATACACAGGACACGGTAATGGCAAGATTGGGCCGTAATTGATCATGAAAGACCTGGTTCTTCTTAGCAGATCAGTGATCCAAGGCAATCCCAATAAGCTTTGGATAGAAAATGCCATCTGCCTCCAGAATGAGAACTGTGGAGACTGAATGTAAATAGTACATGCTACATTCACTTCTTTTCAGTTTCTCTCTCTCGTGGTTTTTCCCTTTTGTTCTGATTTTTCTCTCTTAACATGATTCATAGAGAAATGCGTATTTAAAAAGTTAAGATACATGTATAACCAGGAAAAACTAAAACAATTAAAAAACAAAAATAAAATAAAATAAAGGGAGCTATCTGTTACAGGGGAAAGATGTCTGAACTTGGAGTCAGAAGAACTGGATTCATTTTTTTGGCAATGTAACTCTGGAACAGGGTAACTTCTCTGAACCTCAGTATCATCATCTCTAAAATGGGAATCACAGGATCAAAGATCTAGGCCTCGAAAGAACCTAAGAAAATGCCTAATGTGACTGTCATTTTGGAGAGTAGCAAACTTTACTAGCCCACAGCCACACTGCTAAGAAATGCCTTACCACAGATGAAGCACTTGGTCCAGCACTCTCTCCGAGCTGAGTGGAGGACACAGAAAAATACTGAGGACTTATAATTAGAACAGAAATATTCCATAAGAGAGGGAGGGAAGGAGGAAGGGAGGGAGAAAGGAAGGAAGGAAGGAATGAACAAAGGGAGGAAAGAAGGAAGAAAGGAAGGAGTGAAGAAGGGAGGAAGGAAGGAGAGAGGAAGGAAAGGAACAAATGAACGAATGAATGAACAAACGACCAAAAGGAGACAGGGAAGGAGGGAGGAAAGAAGGAAACAAACAAGCATTTAAGTTCCTACTAAGGTGTCAGACACTGTACTAGATGCTTAATAAATATGATCTCATTTGATCCTTCCAACAACCCTGAGAGAGAAGTACTAATAAAATCTCTATTTTACAGTTGAGAAAACTGAGGCAGAGATAGACTAACTTGTCTAGAGTCACACAGCCAGTAAGTGTTTGAAGCCAGATTTGAATTCTTGTCTCCTGGCTGGTGCTCTAACCACTGAGCAACTTCACTGCCTCATGGGCATTCCCTCCATCAATGCAGATGACTTGGTCCAGAGGCACTGTATCATACGGTAGTATACTATGCTGTAATGTAATACAGAGAAAGAGTACTGACTCTGGATTCAGAGGATTGGATTCAAATCCTATCTTGCTGTTCACTATGTGTGATCTTATACAAGACATTTCCTCTCTCTGACCTCGGTTTCCCCATGTGTAAAACGAAGAGGTCGCCCCTGAAGTCCCTTCTGACTCTAAGTCTGTGATGCAATGATTTCATTTTCTCCAGGTTTCAGGAGCAAACACTTCAGAAAAGGTCCTGGCACCCCCTGCTAGCTGAAAAAATAACCAATTTCCCCTTATAGACGACTCTTTCCACTTGCACCTTTTGGGGACTTCTTTCTGTAATTCTCCCAATTTAGGCACAAGTCACACCCAACCTCCTACCTCTGAGACAACTCAGTCATGTGGTGTGGATGATAGCAATGTGGGGCACCTCCCATGGCATGGAATCAAGTGTCACAGATGAGCCTGGCACAGACTGCTAAGTTTGGAAAATTTAAGAATCATGGGCTTCCAGAGAGAGGACTATGGGGACCGGCTGTGGATCACAACATGGTATTTTTCACCTTTCTGTTATTTTTCTTGTTTGCTTGCTTGGTTTTTTTCCTCTTTTTTCCCCTTTCTGATCTGACTTTTCTTGTGCAGCACGATATGTGTGGAAAGACATTTAGAAAAAATGCACACGTTTAACCTACACTGGATTTCTTGTTGTCTAGTGGAGGAGGGGAAGGGAGCGAGAAAAGTTGGGAACACAAGGCTTTGCAAGGGTGAATGTTGAAAACTCTCTTTGCATGTACTGTGAAAAATAAAAAGCTATTATAAAAAGAACAACTATGGATTTAGACTCAGTGGCCATCTCGTCCAACCCACAAGTGAACAGGAACTTCTGCCTATCACCAACATCTGAGCTTGAATAACAGGGAGCTCACAGCTAGATTAACTTACAACAGCTCTCGCTTTTAGGATGTTTTAAGCTCGTATTGAATAGAAATTTGCCTCCTTGAAACTTTCAGAAATTAACTCTGCTTGGGCCCCCTGAAGCCAGGCAGAACAAGGCCCAATTCTTCTTCCACATGTCAGCCCCTCAAAAATATAAAGGTAACGATCATGTCTGCCGACCCCTAGTCTTCTCTTCTTCGGGATAAAGAGCCTCGGTTACTTTAACCAATCATATGACATGCTTTAAAGTCCTTCTGTAAACGTGCTGACCTTGTCAAACATTACTCCCAAAATGGGAACCAAGAGGACGTGCGTCTCCTTTGCTCTGAATGAAGCCTAAGATGACTTCAGCATCTTGGGCTGCCACCTTAAACTAATGACTCAAAGTCTGCAGGCCACCAGAGTCCCTAGGGCTTTTTCGTGTCAATTCAACAAACCTTTATTATGTATCGATCGCATGCAAGGTATTTTAACTGCTTTATACCCATTTCTCCCCCACCCCATCTGTGCTTCTGAAATTGATTTTTTTGATCTCATTGACAAGACTTTACATTGATCTCTAGCTATTCAATTTCATCTTTTGAGATTCAGCCCATCGTTTTAGCCCAGCAAGAGCTTTTTAGGTCCCTGTTCTGTGGGGGCCAGTCAATCAAATAGTTTGAAGCCCACAAAACTGGCCTATAACTAGTGTTCCTCCTACTTTCTTGTCCACAAGAATATCATGAGAGTGGCCATGAGACTAACTGCTAAAATTCTGTTATCCTAGGGCCACGATCCAGTAACCCTGTCCTCAAAAAGAAATGAGGTGACTTTGTTATGATTTGTTATTGATGAACCCATGATGGCTCTGTGATCACTTCCCCTCTCTCCAAGGGCTTGTAAACCCTCCTCCTTTAATAATTCTAAATTTCTTCATGTCATATTTGAAAAGGGCAATATTTGCTCTTTTCCCATGGTTCAGCATCTCTGCTCTGCACCCTGATTCTTCCCAGTTCCCTCATTAGAGCCCAACAATCACATTTGCAAGTTCTTTCAGGGGCCTGGAATGTAGTTTCTCTGGGCCCGGGGACTCACCGAGCGAGGCTGCCTGTCGTCCTACTTATGTTGCCTGTTAATTCCCTGTTAACTGTTTTTGTTCGAGCCTTCCCAGTAGGAATGCCATTCTTTGGGAATGAAAAAACAGAAGCAAAATAGGAGGTGAATCATCCTGTTTTCTCTCTGTCCTCTCTTATCTCCTGATTCATACCAAGCAGGAGGGACTCCCCCTGCCTTAATCTTCTTCTTCCCCCCAATGTGGCGAAGAGAGGCTTTTGTTATAAAAATGCAACCATTTCTTCCAAGTTTCAGCTCACACTGAGCTTTGACAAACTTCCTGGCTCTTTTTTTTTTTTTTTTTTTTTTTTTTTTTTTACAGGCCTTTGCCATTCTTTTGCATTCATCCTCAGTTACCTGCTCTCGCATCCATCTCCTGTACATGCCCTTTTCAAATCTCGCTTTGTCAATGAGTTCTCTGTTCGGCTACATCCGTCATTTTAAACACCTTCCCCTTTTCTTCCTCATCTAAATCAATTGCAGCTATATCCCCGGAATTTGATTTTGGAAAGTCTATCCCTCTTGAGCCAAGTTTCCCCTCGGAGAGTCAGGCCACAAGAGACTCTCATCTCGGAGCCTTCTTTAGTCATTCCCCTGAAGTTTAAGGTCCGTTGCAGACTAGACTTGCCATTTGCCTCTTTATTTGTCCCAGAGCCCAGGGTGATCCCAGCCAGCTCCTCCTAAGAAACCTATAATTTCTTCTTCATCAATCAGCTATTCTTCACTGGATCAGAACAAGGCTCAGAAAAGCGGTAGCTCGATTACCTCCTTTGCCTTCAGAAAGACCAAAGTATCACTAAGGCAAGGTTATCATTCTTCACTAGCCTGCTTTCAGCAGAGGAAAGGGGACCCAGGTGAGTAGTTCCTGCACATAGCGAGCAAACGCTTCAGAAATGCCCACTGACTGTTTGGAGACTACTGGCCTGAGCAAACAGTCTTCCCCTGGCCAACCCAGTAGCCCCTTGGCCTTTTTGGCTGTGCTATCACCTCTGCTTCCCTCTTCAGGGATCCTCATTCAAACGTTCTCCCCCCTCACATCCTTAGTGGATGTGATCCTCTCTCCCACAGCTCCTTGGATTTAATCTGCTACTCTTTTCCAAGGTTCAGTCATTTCCCGCTGTATCGTACTCACGAGTCACATCGCACCAAGACCAAGGGAGAGTCCATTTGCTTAACTGCACAAATCCAGTAAGTGGGTAAAGTGGGTATAGTGGCATCTGAGGCTATGAATGTCATTGCTACCCTTTGGCAGTCACTGTGTCCTAAAGACTACTGTGCCCCCTATTATTCTTCCAGGTATCTGGCTCATTGATTTTTTCTAAGCACTTTGGTGCTTCCCCTCAATTTGGGGTTTAAAACCTCCTTAATAATCAGCTCCGCAGGGCTCCTGACAAATCCCTTCTTCCTGGCCCTCATTCATTGTACTCCATCCCTGTCCAAGAACTCATTATTACCGAATCTTACACTGGGGTCCAGAAAGGCAAACCCCATTATCTATCAGACCCTCTGTCTTTAGCCCAACCATCCCCTTCTCATTTCCTGTTGGACTTTTTCTTCCTTTTCTCAAGTTTCTACTGCCAATCAGCAGAGCAGTGCCAAAACCCCACCTACACCCCTAAATTCTCCTGTTTGCTGGGCAGGATTTCCTCATCCCCAGAGACTTTTCTCAGGCTCATTTTAGTCATATAATTTGTTTTCACACACATTAGCTCATCACTCCAACAATGATAGAATAACAAAATTGTAGGATCTTAGAAATCTCAAAGGTCACTTGGCCCAGAGAGCTCAAGGTCCTGCTTTTAACAACTTAAGGTATATAGTATAGCTTTCCCCCCTCAATCTTCAGATGAATACATAATTGAATTAACAAGGCTTGGTGAAGAGGAATCATGATAAAGGCAGCAGTAGTACAAAGAGATGAGGGCTATAAACTGAAATTCAACCCACAAGTCTCTTTGCATTTGAGAGGACTGATGGGAGAGCCCAATCCCTACCTGAAACATGAGCCTCCCTAACAAATGGTAATCCAGCTTCTACTTGTGGACCACCAGTGACGGGGGCCTCACCATCCATTCCAGCATGGCTGATTTCATCCCAGTTCCCCACCAACACCCTTCAGTTTGAGACACTTATTTGGCTGCTTCAGGATTACAGCTTGAAAGTAACTTCAAGAAGGAAAACAAATCTCATTAAGAACACAAACGAGGAGCTCCAAGCACTCCATGTCAACACCTAAGTCACATGAAAATATCTCCTTTTACAACATATTCAGCTAGCTTCCCGCTGGCTTGCTTTTTAATTTGGTTGCGGTAAGACGGCTGTGTTCTCTAGAGGAAAGATTTTATTTTTTCAGATAAACTGATCAAGACTGCCACCTATTATCACTTGGCTGAACCGTCCAAAATGGAGCCGTTCCTAGTACATTATCGCAGGCCCTTAGGCTGATGTGAGCATCCAGGCTACTAGCAGGACAGGAGGTTGCTTCCCCTGGGGGGTCAGCGGACAAGCGCCATAGAAAAAGGGATGTCATGCACCTATTTAACTTCCCTTCATGTATTTAAGGAAGGAGGAGCAGATATACATAAAGGGGTGATCACAGACTTTCACCTAAGGAAAAACACAACTCCCCATCAACACAGGCCACAAGCAGCAATGTACCCACAGCACAGACCGCTGGCTATCAGTCTCCTCGACGAGATCAGATGCAAGTGTCGTTTCAGAACTACTCGTCGCCAGCACCAGGAGCCTGTTCCCAGGCATCCTTCCCCTTGGACAGGCCAAGGAGGGCGCGAACAAGGATTTCTTTGGGACCTGTGTGCTGGGCCCTGGGCTGAGCACTTTACACATGTCTCATCTGATGCTTACAACAGCACTAGGACGTAGGTGCTATTAGGATTTCCATTTCCTCAGTTGAGGAAATTCAGGTAGACGAAGGAAAAATGACTTGCTTAGGTCATGCGGCCAGTAAGTATCTGAGGCTGGATTGAACTCTGTTCTTCTCAGCTCCAGGCCCACTACACGCTCTTAACTATGCCACTGAGGAGTACACCTGGCTGGGACAATTGGATAGGAAATTCTAGGTTGGCTCAAGAACATGGAGTCATCATTGTTTGCTTGTCCCAGTGAACTCGACTTCTGGGGCAGAGAGGCAGTATGGGATAGTAGGTGGGCCTCAGTCAGGAAGATCTGAATTCGAATCTCACCTCAGGCATATGACACTGGGCAATTCATTTAACTTCTTGGTGCTAAGTTTCCTCTCCTAAAAAAATGAGGGGTGTGAATTTCATGATTTCCAAGGTCCTCCTGGTACCAGATGCTAGGTAATAAGTGGCCAGGGGCACCTTAACTTCTCCTCTTCTCTAAAAAGAAGGTGTTAAACTCAGTGACCATGGAAATCTCCTCTGGAGCTGGATGCTATGTGTGACCCTGACCAAGTCGTTTCCTCTCTGCCTCAATTTCAATTCCGTCAGATGAAGGGGGTAGACTCAGTGACCTTTGAGGTCCCTTCAAGCTCTAGATTTATGGTCCTGTTTGTGACCCTGGGCAAAGTAATTAACTGCCGTGGGCTTAAGTTTCGTCTTCTGTAAAATGAAAGAGTTGGATGTGAGGCCCGCTAATGGCCCTTTGGGCCATAAATCTACCATATGATGTGTGACCCTCAGCAAGCCACTTAATCTCTGGGGGCCCCGGGTTTCTCCTGTTTGGTCCCCTCCAGACAGAAATATGACCCGCCCCCCCCCGGCAAGTGGCTTGACCTCATGGGCCTCAGTTTGTTCCTTTGTAAGATGGGGGGGGCGGGGTGGACTTACATGCTCTCTGAGGTCCCTTCTAAGCTCAAGACATAGAATCCTGTGGAGACTCTGCAAAAGCCACTTGATTTTTCTGAGCCCCAGATTCCCTTTCTTTCAAATGAGGGGGGTTGGGAGCTCTGGCCTCTGAAGGCCTTTCCGGCTGTAGAGGAACGAGGGTACGAGTGATATGGATCAAGGGCTTTTGCTACTTAGGGCCTCAGTTTGTTCAAAATGAGGATGATAATAGCATCTCCTTCCTAGGGATGTTCTGAGGAACAAAATGAGAGCCTGTGGATGTGGCCTGGAATATGGTAAATGCTGTATAAAAACTTCTTCCCCTTCACTTCTGATCTCATCAGACCTCCTCTGGAGTGCCGTGAGAAACGCAGGTTGCCACAGCTTAAGAGGGACACTGACAGAGAATGGCCAGAGGAAGGGAATCAGGATGGTGGAAGACCTTGAACCCATGACACATGAGGATTTAGCCTGAAAAAACCTCAGAGAGACATGCTGGCCACCTTCAAGAATCTGAAGGGCTGTCATTTGGAAGAAGGATTAGACTTGATATGTGTAGCCCCGGAAGGCCACAAAACCATTTTACAGTTGAGAAAACTGAGAAACATAAAGGTTAAGTGACATCACCAGGGTCACAACTACTAAACGACTAAAGTAAGATTTAACTCGGATCTTCTAGACTGCAAGCCCAGTGCTTTCTCTATTGGGCCACCAAGTTTTCTCTGAGCACAGGGGAACTTTCACCTCCCTATTCCTAGAAGTGATGAGGCTTGTGTTCTCAATTCGAATTAAGCATCTGCTTTCTTGGCTGCCACATCACCCCTGCTGACTCATGTTGATCTTGTGGTCCACCAAGGCTACCGGAAGAAGCAAGGAAGCCAGTTTGAGTGGCTGTCCCAAGTGGAACAGGGGTTCCCTCTTCTTGGTGAGTATGCTATAGTGGGGGTTGCTTTCATGGTAGAATTCGACCCAACCACTAAGGGTGCCCCCAATTCTCCGACTCCATGATCCGTGTGTTTCAGGGAAGGAATTCTTTCTTCCTTCCTTTGACTCAATCTTTCCAAGTTTCCCCTATTGAAACCTTCCCCACCCCACACACACACATACCAACTCATGCCTACTGCCCTAGTCATTCACAAACTCTCAAGCACTGGACACAAAAGCAAACCAGAGAGTCTATGGACCTTCTTTCAGCACACCTGGATCACTATGCAACCCCTCCACAAAAGGCACCCAAGATGACTTCCTGATGCCTTCAACAGACCCAGAGATTGGCTGGCAGCTGTATTTCCAACCTCTGACACATCACTTTATTCCTCCTTTCCTATGGCCAGGGTCAGTGGCACCTCCCCTCCCGCTCTGTATTCTCTAAATCTAGGAAACAGTCCTCAGGATCTCTGGATCTTCTGTGGCCGTCCCCTGAATTCCCTTGAAGTCTGATGGGTTCTGAGAGAGACAAACATCTGTCTGCTCAGCACTTTGACCAAACCTTCCAGAAGTGGGTCCAGACTTGAACCTGGAAGCCCAGGTTTCACCAAGGAAGAAACTGAAGATAAGAGAGATGATGTGAAAATAAAAGAGAAGATAAGAGAGTTTTTCAAGGTGACCAAAGTACAGAGTGGGATTAGACTTGGGGTTTGCAGACTCCAAGCCCAACACTCTTTCTTCTCCATCAGATTGACATCACCATCAAGGCCAACATCTCCAGTCCTCCTGATTTATATCTGGCCACCGGTCATTCTTTGCCTCAATTCTCACCTAGCTTTAATCACTGATTGGGAATTGCCTCAGTCAAACTGAGGCCTGTTAAAGACCTTAGCTTAAAAAGGTCAAGGAAAAAAATAATAATTTAAAAAGGCCATGATTTCCCTCTGCATCCAGGGCCATCTAATCATCCTGATCTATATCTTACCCCTGGACCCACTTCTCCCACGAGGAGAAAATGAGGTCGGTGACTACACAGCCTGCCTCACTTAAATCCAATTTACTTGCAAGTTATGGCATCAGCTCCCTGAAGCCATGGTCCTCTTCAAGAATGACGGACAAAAGCAACAATAACGTTGACTTCTAAGTCCACCACAGGCCTAGTCCTTCTAACCCTCAGTGAAAGAAAATGAGAGAGAGAATCTTTCCCCACAGGAAGCCAAGCAAGTTCTCTAATCTCGTCTTGCTTCTAGAAAGCCTGCTGCACTCTCCATGCTACCTACCTGGACAGCCTACAGTCACATCCCCCCTAAACTCAACATGCCCTTCCCCAAACCTCATCTCTCCTCTAGCTTTCTCCTCCTTCTGTCAAGAGCACCACCCTCCTTTTAAGTTCAAGTTCAGAGTCATCCTTGATTTTTCCCTCATCCCTCAATACAATCTCTTTATTTTGCATTAAAGTTTTTTTTTTATTTTCAAAGCATATGCACGGACAATTTTTCAACAATGACCCTTGCATACCCTTGTGTTCCAGCTTTCCCCCCCTCCTCCCCACCTCCTCCCCTAGGTGGCAAGCAATCCAATATACATTATACATTGTAGAAATGTTAAATCCAATATGTGTAAACATACAATTCTCTTGCTGCACAAGAAAAATCAGATCAAAAAGGAAAAAAAAAATTCAGTAAGAAAACCAAATGGAAGCGAACAACAACAACCGTGAAAATGCCATGTTGTGATCCACACTCAGTTCCCACAGTTCTCTTTCTGGGTGCAGATGGCTTTCTTCATCACAAGATCACTGGAACTGGCCTGAATCACCTCATTGTTGGAAAGAGCCACGTTCATCAGAATTGATCATCATATAGTCGTATTGTTGCCATGTATATTGATCTCCTGGTTCTACTCACCTCGCTCAGCATCAGTTCATGCAAGTCTCTCCAGGCCTCTCTGAAATCATCCTGCTGATTGTTTCTTATAGAACAATAATATTCCATAACATTCATATACCATAGTTTATTCAGCCATTCTCCAACTGATGGGCATCCACTCAGTTTCCAGTTCCTTCCCATTACAAAAAGGGCTGCCACAAACATTTTTCCACATGTGGGTCCCTTTTCCTCCTTTAAGATCTCTTTGGAATACAAACCCAGTAAAGACAATGCTGGATCAAAGGTGTGCACCGTTTGATAATTTTTTGAGCACAGTTCTCTATATTGTTTTTCAGAATGGTTGGATCTATTCACAGCTCCACCAACAATGTATCAGTGTCCCAGTTTTCCCACATCCCCTCCAACATTCGTCATTATCTTTGCCTGTCATTTTAGCCAATCTGACAGGTGTGTAGTGGTACCTCAGAGTAGTCTTAATTTGGGTTTCTCTGACCAATAGTGATTTAGAGCACCTTCCCATATGGTTAGAAATAGTTTCAATTTCTTCATTTGAAAATCATCTCTTCATATCCTTTGACCATTTATCAATTGAAGAATGGCTTGAATTCTGATAAATTTGAATCAATTCTCTCTGTATTTTAGAAAGGAGACCTCTATCAGAATTGTTAGATGTAAAAATGTTTTCTCAATGTATTTCTTCCCTTCTAATCCTGCCTGCCTCAACACCCTTTCTAATCAGTTGTCAAGTCTTCTTGATCGTACCTCCACAACCTCTTGCATCTGTCCCTTTATCTCTGCTCATGCCCTGGTTGGGGCCCTCATTCTGTCTCACCTGGAATAAATGCAAGAGGCTACTGTATTGTTTTCTCGCTTCCATTCTCTCCTTTCTCCAATGTGTCCTCTAGGGCTTCTCAAACTTTTTCTACTCGTGACCCCTTTTTGCCTGAGAAATTTTTATATGACCCCATGTATATGGGCATATAAAATAGATATCCATATCAAACATTTACTGATAATAAACCATGATTTCATAGTACCCACATTCATGAGACCCCTGGAGGGTTATAACTCACAATTGGAGAAGCTGGGCTCTATACAACTGTCAAAATAGTTTTCCTCAAGTCCCTCCACTGATCAAGAACCTTTAGTGGATCCTTATTGTCTCTAGAATAAAATGCAAACTCCTTGGCCTGGCATTTGAATATATCACAGATTGCAAACTACTTTTCTTCTTTCTCCCACCATCCCTATCTATCTGTCTCTCCCTTTCCTTCTCCACCTACCCCTACCCCTACCTCCACCCCCTCACACACACAGAGTAATTTTCCAGCCTAATGAGTCTCTTTGTGGCTCCATCTTCCACCTCTGCACCTTTGCACTGGCTTTCCCCACGTATGGAAAAGCTTCCCTTTTCACCTCTGCGTCTCAAAATCTTCAGCTTTCTTCAGACCTCCTACAGGAAGCCTCTCTGGATTCTTCCTAATGTTGGCATCTGTTCTCTCCTCAAATGAACTTGGATTTCCTTATCTGCTGACTTATCCTTGAGGTCAGGGGCTGATTTTCACTCCCACCTTTATTTCCTTCACCTTTGTAAGTTGATTTGGCCAAAAATACCACTTGGCGCCCAACCTTCTGGCGATAAAACTCCTTGTATTTAGCTATGTTGATCCATGGACTATGGACACGTGACCCATCAGTAAGCCATATAAGTAACTTATATGGGAGCCAGCTTAGGAGAGCCAATTGTTAAATGTTCAGTGTGAGCATTTATGACGGAGAAATTGGCTAAAATCAGGGCTTGATTTATTGTTTTGCTGGTCTCTAGACATAGGAAAGTGATAGACACTTTCAAGACAAAATGAGACAGTTCCTGCCCTCAAGAAGCTTATTTTTCCTACAATAATATTGCTATTTAGTAAGGACTCCAATTTAAGACTTTTACTTTTGAAGCTTGAAGGTTTTCAACTTCTTCCTTCCCAATTGCTCCACAAAGTAACAAGGTTAAGCATTGCCTTACCACCCCCATTTTACAGAGGGTACAGCTAAGAATCTGAAATGTTAACTGTCTACCAAGGGTAGTGAGGCAGTGAAGTAGATAGAGTTCTGGGCCTGGAATCAGGAAGAGCTGGATTCAAATACCACCTCAGATGTTTATGAGCTGTGTGGCCCTGGGCAAGTCACTTAACTTCTGTCTGCCTCAGTTCCCCTACTTGTCAAATAAGGATAGCAGCACCTCTAGTAGTTAACAGTCTTCCATGGTTGTTGTAAGGATCAAATGAAAATATTTGCAAAGCACTTAGCGCAGTGCCTGGAACAAAGTCTGTGCTATATGACTATTCGCTCTCATCATTATCACTACGCAGTCAGAAAGTGTCAGAGCCAAGACTCAAATCCAGCACTTGTGACTTCAAGTTTTCTTTTTTCTTTTTTTTCTGGGCCTTTGGTAGAGCTCTAATAGATTGTGCTTTGAAACAAACTCACATTTAGTTCTAGGCTGGTACATGGCGTGCGCTCTAGTAGCAATCCAAGAGTCAGCCGGTCTTGACTTAGGAAATCTTTGCCTTATACAACTCTCTTCCAAGTTAAGGCCATCCAAGGGACCTCTGAAACTTGTAGACTTTTATTCATCACGAGTGAACTAAGCAGCTCTTTTCAATTTAGCAAGCATTAAAAACAGGCCTACTATGTGCAAAAAACACTTAGTGAGATGCTTAGGATAACGAAATCATAAAAGAAAAATGGTCTCCTAGTCAATTGGAAAAACTTAAAATGCTCATGGGTAGGACGAGCGAATATAATAAAAATGACAATACTACCCAAACTAATTTACTTATTTAGTGCCATACCAATCAAACTCCCAAGAAATTATCTTACAGATCTAGAAAAAATAGTAGCAAAGTTCATTTGGAAAAACAAAAGGTCAAGAATTTCAAGGGGATTAATGAAAAAAAAGGCTGACGATGGTGGACTTGCTGTACCAGATCTAAAACTATATTATAAAGCAGCGGTCATCAAAACCATTTGGTACTGGCTAAGAAATAGAGTAGTCGATCAGTGGAATAGGATAGAATCACAAGACAAACTAGGCAATAACTATAGCAATTTGGTTTTTGATAAACCCAAAGACCCCAGATTTTGGGATAAGTATTCACTATTTGACGAAAACTGGAAACTAGTGTGGAAGAAATTAGGGCTTGACCCACATCTAACACCACATACCAAGATAAGATCTAAATGGGTTCATGATCTGGATATAAAGAGTGATTTTGTAAACAAGTTAGAGGAACATAATATAGTTTACATCTCAGACCTGTGGAGATGGAATAAATTTATGTCCAAAGAAGAACTGGAACTCTTAATTGAAAACCAGATAGATAACTTTGACTATATTAAGTTAAAAAGTTTTTGTACAAACAAAATCAATGCAGACAAGATTAGGAGGGAAGCAATAAATTGGGAAATCATCTTTACATTTAAGGGTTCTGATAAAGGTCTCATCTCTAAAATATATAGAGAATTGTCTCATATTTATAAAAATTCAAGCCATTCTCCAATCAATAAATGGTCAAAGGATATGAACAGACAATTTTCAGAGGATGAAATTAAAACTATTTATAGTCATATGAAAAGGTGCTCCAAATCACTATTGATCAGAGAAATGCAAATCAAGACAACCCTGAGGTACCACTTCACACCTGTCAGATTGGCTAAAATGACAGGAAAAGTTAATGATGAATGTTGGAGGGGTTGTGGGAGGGCTGGGACACTGATGCATTGTTGGTGGAGCTGTGAACGGATACAGCCATTCTGGAGAACAATTTGGAGCTATGCTCAAAAAGTTATCAAACTGTGCATACCCTTTGACCCAGCAGCATTTCTATTGGGCTTATATCCCAAAAAAATCATAAAGGAAGGAAAAGGCCCCACATGTGCAAGAATGTTTGTGGCAGCCCTTTTTGTAGTGGCTAGAAACTGGAAATTGAATAGATGCCCTTCAATTGGAGAATGGCTGAATAAATTATGGTATATGAATGTTATGGAATATTATTGTTCTGTAAGAAATGACCAGCAAGATGATTTCAGAGAGGCCTGGAGAGACTTACATGAACTGATGCTGAGTGAAATGAGCAGAACCAGGAGATCATTATACACGGCAACAACAGTACTATATGACGATCAATTCTGATGGACGTGGCTCTCTTCAACAATGAAATGTTTCAAACCACCTCCAATTGTTCACTGAAGAAAGCCATATACACCCAGAGAGAGGGATGCGAAATGCGGACCACAACATAACATTCTCATACTCCTTGATTGATGTTTGCTTACATTGTGTTTCCTTTATCTGATATATCGTTTGTGTAGATAAGATTTTTCTTGCACAACAATGATGTTTGGAAATATGTATACATATATTCGATTTGCCAATATTTTAACATAATTAACATGTAGTGGATATCCTGCCATCTAGGGGAGGGGTGGGGAGTTGGGGGGAAAAATTTGTAACGGAAAGCTATGTAAGGGTTAATGTTGAAGAATTACCCACACATATGTTATGCAAATAAAATAAAATTTAAAAAAAAAAAAAGAAAAATGGTCTCCTTCTTCAAGGAGCTTATTGGAGCCTAGATCTTCAACCTTGGTGATCTCAGAGGTCATAAAGACCACCCCCTCATTTTACAGAGGAGAAAACTGAGGCCCAAGGAGATAAAATGATCTGTCCAAGGTCATACAGGCAGTAAGCAGCAGAGCCAGAAGTCAAACCAAATTCCCTACCTCCGAATCACCGCCTTTCCCACTGTTCTGTGGGTTTGGGAAGTTCCGAATCGATCGGCTCCTTCTGCCCAACACCCTTAAAAGCGTTGGGATTTGTGGTGGAGAATCCAGACCCAGCATTATTTTAAAGCTTATGGTATCTGCATTCTCAATAATACAAAGCAACATGGGAAAGAATCCACTTGGCATTGGAAAACCCAGTTGCGAATCCCCCAGCGCCACCGCCTGCAAGCCATGAGCTCTTGGCCAGGTTACTTCATCGCTCTCATCTTCCATTTCTTCTTCCGTAAAATGGGAATCCTGAGATTTGTCAACAAAGCCCTCTGCAAATCTTAGAACACCACAGAGAAGGGGAATTAGCAAGATGGGGAAAGTAGCTTATAACAGCCCTCCCCGCCCCCCATCATGCTGTGCTCCATTCCTGAAGCTCATTTTGATACTGTGAGGGAAAGTCCAAGAAATGCTGGTCCTTAGCTAGTCAGGGTCTCGGGCTCCTTTGTAAATACATGTGCCCTGCTTTCTTTCCACTAGTGGTCAGTGTTACACTTTGTAGTTTTCCCTTAAGGAGTGATCTGGACTGCCGACCTTGTAGAGACTTCACTCGGGAAACAAAATGGAACAAGAACACAATAGACCAGCTGAGCCAGAAGGGTCCTGAGAGATGGCTGCAGAGAAAGAAACTGAGGCCCACGGAAGGGAGGGCTGCACCTCAGCCACCTCTCCTCCCAAAACACCTCCACGCAGATCCCAAAGTGGTGATGTTAATTGCATTCAGGGGACCAAGCCACAGAGAACCGGTTGCAGCACACGTGCTTAAGGAAGATACTTTTGAGGAGAACACTGCTTGTTTTCTGACTCTTGATATTATTCCCGCATCGAGGCCTTCTTTTGTTTATTGAAGAAATCATGTTGGCTCACCATGTTAGTCTGAGAAGGGACCTCAGAAGTCATCTCAGAGACTCAGGGGCCTTAGAGGTCACTGACTCCAACCCCCTCCTTTTAAAGATGAGAAAACCGAGTCCAAGACAAATTGAAGCAACTCAGCCAGAGTCACACACCTACTAAGTGCCTGAGGTGGAATTTGAATCCAGATCTTCTTAATTCCAAGTCCAGCGTTCTTTCCACTGGCCACAATGTTCAAACATCTCACATTTTACAGAGGCGGAAACAGAGGCCCAGAGAAGGGAAGTGACACAGAGATCACCTATCCAAAACTAGAAAAGCCTCCAGAGGCCATTTGTTCCCACCCCCTATTTCTGTTGTTGTTCAGTCATTTTCAGTCTGGCTCTTGGTGATCTCATTTAGGGTATTTTTGGCAGAGATACAGAAGGGGTTTGCCATTTCTAGCTCATTTCATGGATGAGGAAACTGAGGCAAGTAGGGTTAAGTGACTTGCCGTGGATCTCACAACTAGTAAGTATTGGAGTCAGGATTTGGACGGAGAAGTCCTTGCTTACTTACTCTTATTACTACTTACTACCATGTAACCTTAAACAACTCCATTCCCCTCCCTTGAACTAAGTTTCTTTATCTGTAAAATCAGGACTAGGTGACCTCTGACAACTCTTCCAGCTCTAGATCTACAACCTGAGGATCTATGAGCTCAGAACACAGAGGGAAAAAGCAACAACCTTGGAGTCAGAAGGCCCGAGTTGGATTTCGGACTGCCCCTTCCTGTTTCTTGAGACACAAATAAAGCATTTAATCCCTTTGTGTCTTATTTTCCTCACTGAAAAACCGCCATCATATCTGTGGTTGCCTCCTGCTCACAGCTGCCCTGAGTAATAAATGAGACGCCAGCTATGAAAGTCTTATGCCGGGCTGGGAGCGCACAGTGGTGGGCCAGAGGCCCTCCAAGGCCCCTTCCAGCTCTCAAGCTCTGCTCCCCCCACAAAGCTGCATGTGTAATGAGACTATGACAATCACGGGACAATAATACTGCTGCCCACTGCCTCCATCTCCCTCCTCCAACTTTCCAACAAGACAGCTATGTCAAGAAAAAAGAAAGCTATTTCCAAAAAGACAGTTTTAAGTGTTTTTCCACCTGCACATCTATGAGTAAATTGACCTTTACCAAAAGGACCTGAAAGGCTCCCTGAGCCTAATCCCCACTTATACCCTTATTTGCCTTTATATGGTGCCTTGTAAATCTGACCATAGCCCCTGAAACCAATAATGGCCTCGAAGAGCTATTCTCTATTTGGAAGTAAATGGGGGCCTCCCTGGCTCTTTGCATATTGATGAAAGGTAGCACATTAGCCTCTTATCCCCATGGCAGGAGGCCCTTTTCTCATCATCTGTTGTGAAGTGACTTCCCCCTATGAGCCTCGGATTTCTCATCTGCAAAATGGGGGCCGCAATGCTTTCTCTCCCTTCCCTCCTCCCTCCCAGGACTTTCTCCGAGCACTGGCCCAATTATGCACTTTAAAGAGCACAGGAAGGACAGCTGTTCCAGAAGCTGCTGGGATCGGTGAGCGGAGGGAACTTCCGTGAGGGAGGGCAGACTATGAACTCCCCTGAGCTCCCCTACCCCTCTCTCTCACAGGGAAGATTAAGCTGTTCCCAAGGCCAAGAGAGGCGGCCTTCGGTTTGCCCAAGCCCAGACTTTCCGAAAGAAGGGAAAAGCAGGGGAAAGGGCTCAGGCGTCCCTTGGATGAGCGGGCAGTTGAAAATTCCCAATGTACTTTTCGGCTATGTTATCCCACGACAACCTAAGGGAGGCGGGCCAGGTCGCCCCGTCGTCTCTTAACCTCTTCAGGGTTCACCAACAGCTTTTCTCAAAACAACTCTGGGAGCCAACTATGAATAACCCCCATTTTTTTTGAGAGGAGAAAACTGAGGCTCAGAGAAGGGACGTGCTCAGAGTCACAGAGGAAGTGGCAGCAGAATTTGGCCTTGACCTCTGACCAGGGCTGTGTTCCACTATCTCCTCCTGCTTCTCCAGAGAGTTCTTGTGGGAGGCTTTCTCCCACTGGGTAATATCAGAAAGCAAACGGACTTTGCTGCAACGGACACGGCTTGGAGGAGCTTGGCCATTGCCCCGGCCTATCCAGCCTCTCCCCTGCCCGGAAAGGGTCAGAGTTCAAGCCCTCTGCCAACCGCTCCCTCCCAGGTTTCCAAGCTCACAGCCAGTTAGAGAGCTCCATCTCCCTCTTCTCCAATGTCCTACTACACCGTATATTTGGGCATCATTCTTTGGGCATTTAAGTGTGACCCTGCCCAAGAGGTTGGGGTATGAGTCACAAATGTGCAGAAAGTCAGTCAGTACGGAGGGGGAGAAGGCTGTGCTTGGATCCATTGCCCGTTTCAGTTATTACTCTCTGGGTGCTCTCTTTCTGAGCCTCAGTTTCTTGGCCTGCAAAATAAGAGAGTCTGTGGAGATGACCTCTAAGAGCCATGGAGCTCTGAAACCAATGCCCCTCAGGACCTTTGGAGGATTGGAAAAGTCCATCATGTTGTCTTTCACCTTCCTCAGAAGCAGCTGGGTCAGATTATACCTCTTTAAGGTCCTTCTTGAAGACAGAGGGGAAGAAGGGGGAGCGCCTTCCAGCACCGGCAGCTCATACTAGGGGTGTGTAGTGGGGTACAGCCTTGCCCCATGCCAAACATTCGCATCTTCATCGCGCTTGCTTTTCTGTCTTATTTGCCCGAGGAGGGCAGCTCTCTCCACACAATGGTGAGGGGGAAAGGAGAGATTTGGGAGGCTTTTAGTATCTCTCTCTTTACTTTCTTTTCCCCCCACAACCTCAGATTTTTATTCCATCAGGCAGCTGCAGCTCTGGCCTGGCCTAGCTTTTTCACCTGGACATGCTAGGAGGGGAAGCCCCAGGAGAAAGGGCCTCACTCTTTCCAGCTGGCCCTGCCTCTGGCCTCCTGGGTGGCACCGTCCCGAGGCCTGAGGCCCTTTCAGACCCTGAGCCAGAGAGTGGGGGCCCAGGAAACAGAGAGAGGCGGGCCCAGCTGCGGACAGCTGCTTGGCACTTCTTCTAAGGCCCCCCGTGTCCGGCTGGCCCCCCCGCCTTTCCCTCTGGTCACATTCCAACCCCAGCAACTGAACAGAGACTGCAATCATAGCAAACAATCTGCAGGTGAAAAGCCAGGAAGGCCCAGGCCTGGAAGGCCCAGGCCTGGAAGGCCGTCTTTACAGGGGCTGTGTGTACATTCACCCTTCTTCCCAGATGCTGTTATTGAACTGGCCACATAAAGACCAGCAAT